>SJYO01048061.1:70223921-70330167 GCA_006410555.1 Capra ibex | reverse complement strand
AAGAAGAATGGAACTGGAGGAATCAACTTGCCTGACTTCAGGCTCTACTACAAAGCCACAGTCATCAAGACAGTATGGTACTGGCACAAAGACAGACATATAGATCAATGGAACAAAATAGAAAGCCCAGAGATAAATCCACACACATATGGACACCTTATCTTTGACAAAGGAGGCAAGAATATACAATGGAGTAAAGACAATCTCTTTAACAAGTGGTGCTGGGAAAACTGGTCAACCACTTGTAAAAGAATGAAACTAGATCACTTTCTATCACCGTACACAAAAATAAACTCAAAATGGATTAAAGATCTAAATGTAAGATCAGAAACTATAAAACTCCTAGAGGAGAACATAGGCAAAACACTCTCAGACATAAATCACAGCAGGATCCTCTATGATCCACCTCCCAGAATTCTGGAAATAAAAGCAAAAATAAACAAATGGGATCTAATTAAAATTAAAAGCTTCTGTACAACAAAGGAAAATATAAGCAAGGTGAAAAGACAGCCTTCTGAATGGGAGAAAATAATAGCAACTGAAACAACTGACAAACAACTAATCTCAAAAATATACAAGCAACTTCTGCAGCTCAATTCCAGAAAAATAAACGACCCAATCAAAAAATGGGCCAAAGAACTAAATAGACATTTCTCCAAAGAAGACATACGGATGGCTAACAAACACATGAGCCTCAGTATTCAATTGTCTTTTTGAAGTTGGATCTGGATCCCCGCCCAAAATGTTAAAAAGAGGCTTTAATTTGGCAGTGGTTAATTTTAAATAGGTCCTAATCCAATTAATATCACCTAAAAGTTTTTGATAATCATTTAAAGTAACAAGATGATGTTTTCTTAACTGTAGCCAGGCATGAGTCACGGTTTCTGAATTTATAACCCTTCCTAAGTAAGTTATGGGTGGGTTAGTTTGAATTTTCTCTAGGGCAAGTTTTAAGCCTCTAGCTGACAATACCTGAGTTAAATCTTGGAGGACAGTTTGTAAATAAGCTCTATGTGGATGAGCTATTAAAATATCATCCACATAGTGAATTATATATACTTGTTCATATTTAACTCTAATATTTTATAAAGTGGCATTGACAAATTTTTGACATAAGGTAGGGTTACTTTTTAATTCCTGAGGTGACAGTTCCCATTGAAACCTTAAATAAGGCTGTTTAAGATTTTCTGATG
The DNA here is from genome assembly GCA_006410555.1 of Capra ibex. Taxonomy (NCBI): domain Eukaryota; kingdom Metazoa; phylum Chordata; class Mammalia; order Artiodactyla; family Bovidae; genus Capra; species Capra ibex. Next base: position 70,328,974 of record SJYO01048061.1, on the reverse strand, counting down.
GCAGACTAAAGGCAAATCGCTTATATCCTCAGCACTTAAAGAAATGGTGAAAAAACAATCTTGTAAATCAATTACAATTGTATTATATCCCTCTGGAACGGCTACTGGAGAAGGGAGCCCAGGTTGTAAGGCCCTCATATTCTCCTTGGTGGCATTCAGTCAGTTCAGTTCAGTTCAGTCGCTCAGTCGTGTCTGACTCTTTGAGACCCCATGAATCACAGTACGCCAGGCCTCCCTGTCCATCACCATCTCCCGGAGTTCACTCAGACTCATGTCCATCAAGTCCGTGATGCCATCCAGCCATCCCATCCTTGGTCATCCCCTTCTCCTCCTGCCCCCAATCTCTACCAGCATCAGAGTCGTTTCCAATGAGTCAACACTTCGCATGAGGTGGCCAAAGTACTGGAGCTTCAGCTTTAGCATCATTCCTTCCAAAGAAATTTCAGGGTTGATCTCCTTCAGAATGGACTGGTTGGATCTCCTTGCAGTCCAAGGGAACCTCAAGAGTCTTCTCTAAAACCACAGTTCAAACGCAACAATTCTTCGGTGCTCAGCCTTCTTCACAGTCCAACTCTCACATCCATACATGACCACAGGAAAAACCATAGCCTTGACTAGATGGACCTTAGTTGTCAAAATAATGTTCCTGCTTTTGAATATACTATCTAGGTTGGTCATAACTTAGATGCTAGGAGTAAGCGTCTTTTAATTTCATGGCTGCAGTCACCATCTGCAGTGATTTTGGAGCCCCCAAAAATAAAGCCTGACACTGTTTATACTGTTTCCCCATCTATTTCCCATGAAGTGATGGGACCAGATGCCAAGATCTTCGTTTTCTGAATATTGAGCTTTAAGCCAACGTTTTCACTCTCCTCTTTCACTTTCATGAAGAGCCTTTTTAGCTCCTCTTCACTTTCTGCCATAAGGGTGGTGTCATCTGCATATCTGAGGTTATTGATATTTCTCCCAGCAATCTTGATTCCAGCTTGTGTTTCTTCCAGTCCATTGATTGATCTCAAATTCTGTAAAAGTAGTCATTTACCTGATTTTTTTCAGAATAACAAAAATAGGAGTGTTCCAGGGGCTATTAGAGGGCTCAATATGTCCCAATTCCAGTTGTTTGGAAATTAACGTTTTAGCTGCCGGTAATTTTTACTTAGGCAGAGGCCATTTTTCCACTCACATTGGGTCTTGAGATTTCCATGTAATGGGGTCGGCAGCAAAAACAATGGCCTCCATTATAAATTTCGATACCCCAATCCAGAACGTAGCTGTCGAGGAGTTGGGCAAATTGGCTCAATTATTCCTGTCTGTTGCTTACCCAATCCTTTTGATGGATCATAGCCCATTTGCAGCATTTGAGAGGTGATATTTTCATTGGGGCTATAAAGTAACACTCCCATTTGAGACAGTACATCTCTCCACAGGGTAAAGGGGAGTGAAGGAACTACATACGGTTAGAAAGTTCCACGAGTATCATCAAATTTCCAATCCAATATTTTTGCACTCTTAGCTACTGTGGGGGCTCTTCCTAATCCCACCAACTCATTGTCAGTAGTATATGTGAGCCAGGAGCAGATCCGGTTTTTTCCTGAAATACAAGAAATATCTGCTCCTGTGTCTAATAATCCCACAATAGATTTTCCACTGACCAGAATAGTTTCCATAGGGCGTTTCTGAGTAATTTCTGTTACCCAAAAAATCATGTCACTAGACCCAAATCCTTTGTCTTGCCTTTCATTCTCAGTAGCTGTATGCCCAATTGCAGTGTGTAAGGCAAAAGTAAAATTTGATCTATTCTTTGTCCCTAATGTATTTATAAAGTTTTAGTTGGGGTGAAATCATTCTCTGAATTTCTCCAGTATAGTCTAAATCAATTACTCCAGGGATAATTGTGAAACCTTGCATGGCTAAAGAGCTTCTGCCTAATATAATTTCCACCAAACCTGTCGGTGATGGACCTTTAACCCCTGTAAGGATTTTAATAGTGTGGCTAACTGGTGTTAATATTGTTGAGGTGGTGGAACTGAGGTCCAATACTGAGCTACCTGAGGTTGATTGGCACAGACTGTTGTCTCTGTTTAGCAGGACATTGCTGGCAATATTGCCTATATGGTCATAAGAGAAACATTTTTTATTTGTAAAATCCTTCTTATTATGATCATTTTTCTTTCTTTTCTCTCTCTCTCTCACTCTCTTTTTTTTTTTTTTTTTTTTTTTTTTTTTGCTTAGATGAGGCTCCCCTGAGGGTGTTTTCTGCAAGGTGCAGGCTCTGTTTTGAAAGCTTCTTTGTTCATGTTTGGGAACGCATGTAAGAATTAAAGATTAAAAAAAATAAATAAAAAAAAAACTCTTTATCTTTTTCAGCCTTAGGCAATGCTCTGGGAGGCTTTGGAGGTAAAGTGGGGTGGTGAAAGCAGAGGTGGCAGTGGGGTGGTCGCCTTAAATCAGAAAATGGTAGATAAATTTTTAAAGGTTTGTGTAGAGGGGGAGGGGCCCCTCCAGGGCACCCAGCCTTAGCATCCTGTAAGCCCTCTCCTTCCTAGGGAGGTAGAGTACAGTCCCCCTCCTTTTCTTCGTCAATAGCAGAAAATATGATCTGCATAGAAGGTGGAGACCCACCACCATCCACATCTATAGCCTCTCCCATAGGCTATCTAACAGCCTCATGATGGGGGTCCAGAACATTTCTTATCATATTCCACAGAGCAAAAGCATCTACAATCCCATGCAAAGTATAATAAGTTTTCAGCTGTTTTCATAGCTTCACTCAAGTATCTAAATTGACAGTACCCTTTTCTGGAAACAACGGACATTGTTCTTACACAAATATAAAAAAGGATTGAATATTGGCTTTCTTAACTTTAATTCTGTTTGGTCACCACTTGCTGGGGTCCAGCCATGGTGGATCCAGGGTTATTTGAAGCAGGGACGGAGTCAGAATCTAGAGGAAAATTATATAATTAAACATATGGAGAGAGAATAGGGAAGAATAGTATAGTATGAAAATTTGTGGAGAAAAGAGGCTGAATAACTTGGTTTATGGGGAAAACCAATAAAACTCTGGGACAAGGGGTTTGCACCACCTACGGAGACACAAAGTGCCTCCCCATTCAGATCTTAGAAGCCCAGGAAAAATTAGTAGTCTCAGTGAGATTCCACCCTCCAGATGGGAATTCAGCCAGAAGAGAATAGAGCAAGAAAACACGACATGGGGGAAATCAGTCTTTCCAGGACCTGGTCCTGTTTCTTTATTTTCCATGGCCACTTTTATACTTTAAGTAATACATAGAGATAAATGGGAAATACAAAGTCACACGGGGTCAGCATTCCTGACCCTTATCGAAACAACACTTTCTTTCTATATTTCTTCTGATATACAAAGTTCTCAGGTGATTTACATCATCTTCTGGCCAAGAGGCCTTCTAACATTTTATGACCCTTTCTAATGATGATTAGTCAACCAGAAAACATATTTTCTCCAAAGGTGATTTTTCTTAAGTCAGGCACCACCCTCTGAAGGAACCAGATAAAGTTGCATTCCTACAGGGCCAAGGAGCAGTGGGCTATAATCAAGAAAAGAATTTACTTAACCTAAGGCTTAATGTGATTAATATCAAGGTTAATACTTATTTCTCTATATGGTAGTTATATCAATTGGTGTGTGTAAGGGGCTAGGGATATGAAGGCTTAGCAGCAAATATTGGCTCAACAATGAAACCCTCCACTGGTATAATTTCTAACTAACTCAATAATACTATACTAACAATTTTCTAACTTCTCACAAGAATCTGTATTTAGAAAGTTTATAGCATCCCATGCTTCTCATGGTTGGGAGGCTGTGAACAAGCACATGTGACCAGAAAAACCTGTCAGGCAGCCTACCGAGCCATCAGAGGAGCTTGTGGATGGAAACACTCTTGTTACACCCAACAGACTTTATAACTAAAGCTCTAAGTTAGCTCCAGTTCAGAGAGAGGTGGTGGGGTATAGCCCTCTATAATGTCAGAAGTGTAGATGAAAGCATAATGCAGTAAAGTAGGTAGACTCTAGTTTTGGGGGTAGATGCTCGAGAATGTCCCAGGGGATCCCTGAAGTCTGATCCTGCCTTTGTGTATGACAGGCCTCCTTCCTCATGATATTTGCCACAGGCAGGATTCCATACGCTGGCACCCGGCAAAACTCCAGGGGCCGTGCCACAATTTCAAAAGACACTGCTGCCCCAATCCACTCAAGATACACATTATTCCCTTGCACTGACTCGACTGTCACCCCTAATATCGACTGGAAACGATGGCAGGTGTGACAATCCTGTGGAAGCTCGATAGAAAACCACAGATCCTTAGGTCAACTCCACAGGAATAGTGACACTACTTTTACAGCTTGAGAGGAAAGTGGACTTGCATGTCTCCACATTAGACGAGGCCTGACTCCCCTGTTGAAACTCCATAGGAATCCCGAGATCATTAAGCAATTGAGAGGAGCCCTGAGGTTCCAGCCTCAACTCCAGATGAGGACCTAGGTTCTGACACCGACTGGAGAGGAATACCGAGAAGCCCCTCGCAACTCTCACGGAAACTTGACCTTATTGAGGCAACACAAGCGGCTCCCTGTGGTCCCAGTCATAACTCGAGAGGAACCCCAAGTTTACTGCCACAACTTGAGTAATGCAGGAGATTCTCCCCTCAACTTGAGATGAGGCCTTTTTCTGCTGTGGCATCTTGAGAGATATCCCACCTTCCTTCTTGAGAATTGACAGGGTACTTGACACAACTGATATAACTCAAGAAGTTCCCTGACCCATCTCCACTCGAGAGAAACAAAAAGGGCCCTGCCACAACTCAAGAAGAGCCCCGTTTTTTCCTCCTCATCTTGAGATGAGGTTTCATTTCCCTGCTTCATCGGGAAGGGAATCCCAGCGATCCTGTCACACCTCAAAAGAAGGTGGTCTCAACTTGATACTCTAGAGGAACTCCAAACGCTGTTCCACAATTCCAAATGTCCCCGATGTCCCAGTCCACTCCAGATACAACTGATCCTCCTGAACTGACTCAAATGTCACCGCGAGTATCGACTTGAAATATGATGGCAGGTGTAACAGCCCTGAGCACATCGAGAGAAAGCCATAAATACCTATGTCAACTTGACTGGAAGCCTGATACTACCTTTACAGCTCGAGAGGATAGCAGATTTGCATGTCTTCACACGAGACGAGGCCTAACTACCCTGTTGAAACACCATAGGAACCCTGAGATCCATGTCAGCACTGGAGAGGAAACCTGAGGTCCCGGCCTCAAATCCAGATGAGGACCTCAGCCCCAGAATCAAGTGGAGAGGAATCCCGAGAAGCCCCTTGCAACTCGCATGGAGACTTGAGTTTCCTCACGCAACATGAGTGGGTCCCTTAGGTCCCTGTTATAACTTGAGAGGAACCCCAAGTTTCCTGCCACAACTCAAGAAATACCAGGAGATTCTCCCCTCAACACAAGATGAGGCCCTTTTCTGCTGCAGCATCTCCAGAGAAATCTCACCTTCCTCTTGAGCCTCTGAAGGGTCCTTGACACCTTTGATGCAGCTCAAAAAGTTCCTGACATACCCGTCTTCACTCAAGAGGAGCACTGAGGGTCCCGCCACAACTCAAAAAGAGCACTGGTTTTCCCTCCTCATCTCGGCCCATTTTCCTGTTTCTTCGGGTAAGAAATCCCCACGTTCCCATCACATCTCAAGATGAGGCTGTCTCAACTTGAAACTCGAGAGGAACTCCAGGGGCTGTACCACAATTTCTGAAGGCCCCAGTGTCCCAATCCACTTGAGATGCAACTGATTCCCCTGCACTGACTCGACTGTCACCCCGAGTATTGACTCAAAACCCGATGGCATGTGTGACAGCCCTGTGGCACCTCAAAAGGAAGCCATAGATCCCTATGTCAACTCGAAAGGAAGCCTGACACTACTTTCACAGCTCAAGAGGAAAGCAGACTTGCATGTCTCCACATGAGATGAGGCCTGACTCCCCTGTTGAAACTCCATAGGAATCCCGAGATCCGTGTCAGCACTGGAGAGGAATCCTGAGGTTCCAACCTAAACTCCAGATTAAGACCTCGGCCCCAGCATCGACTGGAAAGGAATCCTGAGATGCCCCTCACAACTCGCGTGGAGACTTGATTTTCCTGAGGCAACATGAGGAGTTCCCTTAATTCCCCACCGTAACTTGACAGGAACCCCAATTATCCTGCCACAACTCAAGAAAAAATATTTGATTCTCCCCTCAATGTGAGATGAGGCCATTTTCTAATGGGGCCTCAGGAGAGAAATCCCACCTTCCCTCTTGAGTCTCAGAAGGGCCCTTGACACCCTGGATGCAACTCAAGAAGTTCCCTGACATACCAGTCTCCACTTGAGAGGGACACCGAGTGTCCCGCCACAACTCAAGAAGAGCCCCGGGGCGGTCCTAAGTTGGCGGATGAATAGGGACATGGAGACCATTCTCTCCCTCACAAATTCATCAAAAGAACATTTCAATGGTGAGTAAACTCCAGAAAACAACTTCTGAATACTGGTAGAGGTCATCAGGTACCCAGAAAAGCAGATCATTGTCTTCAAAAACAGGTAGGAAATAACGTAAAAGATGAAAAAAGAGACAAAAAAGTTCGGTAGGGAGCTCTGTCCCAGGCAGCGATCTTGTCCTGGGAAGGGAGTCTTAAAAAGAGAAAAGTTTCCAAACACCAAGAAACACTCTCGCTGCCAAGTCTGTGGCGAGACTTGGAAGCCCAGAGGGCAACATAACAGGGAAGAAAATAAATAAATAATTTAAACCTACAGATTACAAGCCCAACAGAAACTCCCCCAGCGGAGAAACAGCGCATAAGGCTGCATCCACCACTAGCAAGTGGGGGCTGGGCAGGGAGGCACAGGCTGCAGTGATTTTTAAGGATTGGGCCGGAATGCCCTGAGTGTAACCAGAGTGAAATAACTTGGGCTAGCATACCAGACTGTGGGATAGCTACCACGCGAAAAGCTCTAACATCAAACACTGCCAGGACCGTGCATAGAACAAAGGATGGAACAGAAATAGCTGGCTGCAAACCATCCCCCTCTGGTGACAGGCAGCCAGAGCTGTAAGGGCTGGAAGGGGGCAATCGCAGCCTCAGAGAGATATTACCTACCAAACTGCATGCAAGCTTCTTTGCCAAGACTTCTTGGGTTTCTAGACAGTCACCATCCTCCTGAGAAAGGGCACCAGTGATACACCCAGAAACTGAGTAGCAGGGACGTGAAAGGTGATAAGTCGCAGTGACTGGGCTCCCTAAACACCTGAGCTACTCGGACCTGGGAAGGGGACAAAACACAGGCCCAACCGAGTCTGCGCCTCAGGGCTATCTGAGAGCCTAGGTTGAGTGGCATAGACTGGGGAGGTGCATGCAGCCTAGGGCCGGCCTCAGACGGTTCCTGGCGGAGCAGCATAGAGTCTGAGTGGTGTGCGCCTTGAGCAGGGGCAGGCATAGCATGGCTGAGACACTGTGAGCACATGCCAGTGTTATTCGTTTGCAGCATCCCTCCCTCCCCACAGCGCGACTGAACAAGTGAGCCTTAAAAAAAAAAAAAAAAACTATCCACCACTGCCTTCCTTGTGACAGGGAAGAAATCAGACCCTGAAGAGACCAGCAAACAGAAGAAGTCAAACAGAGGGAACCACCTTGGAAGAGACCCCACACTTCCCACAGCACCAGGAAGTCCCAGATGTATCTTTACTATTTTTATGATCATTCTCTCTCTCTTTTTTTTTTTTTTGCAGATGTTGTTGTTTGATTGTGTTTTCTTCTTTTCTTTTTCTTTCTTTTTTCTTTCTTTTTTTTTTTTTTTTACTTCTAAAGTTTTAAGTCCTCTATTTCTCCTTTAACTTTTATTTTTATAACCTGCATGCCGGGGTCCAGCCCCAAAGGATCCAGTGTGATTTGAAGGGGAGACAGATAGGCGAGCAAAAACTTATTTATATAGAAATATAAAAAGAGATTAGAAAGAAATAGTATAGTAGGAAAATTGAGTGGAGAAAAGAGGCTCAATAACTTGGTTTATGGTGGAAAGCAAATAAAATCTCAGAACAAGAGATTTGTACAATCTACGTTGGGCCACCGGTGCCCGTTTGAATATCGGAGAGTGCCCCACCTTGGGCTCTCTCTCTCATGGAACTTAAAAGCCAGGACAATTAAGTAGACTTGGTGAGCCTCCACGTTTCAGATGGGAATTCAGCCAGAAAAGAAGAGGGAGGGAGAGTGAGAAAGAGACACGGGGGGAGCCAGATTTCCAAGAAACTAGGTCGAGAGACTAGTCTGAGAAACTGGTCCATCCTTTATAGTTCAGAAGGCTTTTTATACTTTTGATAGTACATGGAGATCAATAGGTAACACAAAGTTATGCAGCGTTAGCAGCCCAGACTCTTATCAACACCAGGCTTTTCTTATATATACAAGTCTTAGGTGATTTACATCATCTTCTGGCCAGAGGGACAATTAATATTTTACAGCCCCTTTCTGATAAGGGTTTGTCAACCACAAGACTTATTTGTGTTGTTCTTCTCAGTCTGGTGCCCCTCTCAGAAAGCACTAAATAAAGTTACATTTTTACATAGCAAAGATACAGCAATTTATAACAAGTAAGAGGAGTACAGTGGTTTATAACAAAAGAAGAGTAATTAACTCAAAAGTCTAGTGTTGCTAATATCAAAACTACTATATATTTTTTCCCATATCCCAATTATATTGATTAATATTCTCCCAGGTGCCTAAAAGATAACGAATATGGAGGCCTGGCAGCAATCATTGAGTCAACAGTGAAATCTGTCACCAATATGATTTTTAGCTCTTTAGAAGAGGCTCTGTATGTTTAAGATATATTAAGCTTTGTGCCTCTCACAGTTGGGGGGCTTTAAACAATTCACAAACTGTAAAAAGTCCAGGGGAACCTCTTAGGCAAGTTAGAGAGTTATCAGAGGGGGTTTGAACTGAAACATTCCTTTCAAATGCAGAAGACTGAAGCCCTGAGTTAACTTTCTCCAGAGAGTGTCAGAAGAGTGGAAAAGCACAGTACAATAAGGCAGGCAGATTCTGGTTTTTTTTTTTTTGGGGGGGGGGAAATAGATGCTCAGGGAAACTCATGGGGAACCCCTGAGGCCTGACTCGCCTTACCCATCAGGCCTCTCCACATGACCTTGTCATGGGTGGGATGTCCTGTGCTGGCTCCCGGCATCGCCCCCTTTTTTATTTTTTAAAACAGTCAGGTGCAGTTCAGTTGCAAGATTCCAAATGCTCTGCCAAAGAATCCTGACAATACAAGGAAGAATGATTATGCGGAGCAATATTATAGCACCTATAGCAACATAACTAGAAACAGTAGACAGAATAGTCTTTTCCGAAATGAAGTTAGAAAAGGTGTGGAAAAAGTCATTGGCTTCTCCTGCGGTGGTAAAATCTAATTGGGAGTGTTCCAAGGTCTGAATCTGATTATGAAGTTTCTCTAAGTCTAAACTAATACCTGAGCTGTTCCAAACACTTAAAATATGACTTTAGATTATTTCCCATTCAAAATCTGTCTCGTTTACTTTCAGGGATGTAACACATATCCACCGGTAGTTGGCATGACATGAAATAACCATTTTTACTTTCAGACTCTGTAATTCAGTCCCAATATGCGTTATTGCTTCTTCTAGGGCATCAACCCTCATTTCTAGTTTCCCATCTATAACTTCCTGTGTTGCCAGCATTAAAGAAACATTTTTGGACACAGTATCAACATATTGGGCAGTATGCATTGTTGAGTCAATGATATTGCTTCCGCAGTAACAGAAGTAACTGCAGTTATCAAAGCTGATATTCCCAAAAAAGTAAGCATACAAACCATCATGTCCACATTAAATCTTTCAGCTGTTGCAACACAGCAAGGCCATGGTTATCATACCAATACGTGGACAGTTACAGGTACCATGAGATAGGGTGGACGTTTCAAAACCATAAAAGAGCAAACATTATATTGAGGAGTTAAACAAGATGAAAGCATACATTCTTCACAAGACACTACATTGGGTTCACCTGCATAATTTAATCATATGTTAAGTCTTCCAGAGTCATTAGTGAAAAGAAAAATATAAGGAAAGGGTAGACAAGCTAAAATAGAGTAAATAGAGTTATTTTCTGGTTGGGTTAAATAGGGGCAATAGCGGCAAGGGCTCTCCAAATTTCTGGCTGCCAAAAAGTTTTACCTTTAGCCGTATAAGACAGCATAGGTGGAGCAAATTGATTATGATGCCATCTAGTAGAGACTAACGGCCAAGGAACTGAATATTCTTTCCAATTGTCCAATCTATTGATAAAGTCATCGTTGGACACAGGGTCGTGACCTGGATTTGCGTTGCCGCATTCCTGAATTGTACAATTTCTTCCTCCCGGTATTCTGCAATCAATTCTTGAATTTTAAGTACAAGATTTTCAATTTGGATATCCTGAATGACCATCTATAATTTTCCATATGACATCTGAGGGAGCAACATTATCACAATTTGGATATTCTGGTGGAGCTTTGAGAGACAAGGACTTATAGGGCTCAAACCACAAGCATACGAGCTTGTAATCTCCAAACAGACCGATCCCCTTTAGATGCAAATTTAGAGGTTGGGTAATCTGTCATAACTGCCTTTTTAGAGGCTGCAACACATCCTTTCTTGGTAATGAAGTTTCCTGTATGGCCAGAAGGAAAATTAAAGCAAACAGGAAAATAATCTGCAAGTCCCTTAAAGGTATAATTGAAATTAATAGGGTACTGGTCTTTTATATAGGAAGTATAAGATCCTCCCAAAAGGCAAGTTTGGTCTGTATTAACCGGTATGGAGTCACTCTTCCAAGTAACAACTTGGAAAGTTGGAGGATCCGCGAGGGTTAACTCCCGAAGGGAAAGCATTCACGGTAGTAGGACAATGTAAACAAGAATGAACAATCTCTCAGGCAGATTCTCGAGGAATTTGAAACTGGTATCTTAAGGCAGTGGCATTCTGATGATGAAGAGAGTGAGAAGCTTGGGCTTCTTCAAAAACAGAAACCACTGAAATTCTGGTGAGCGAATCTGCCAAATAATTAAGAACACTTAAAGGGCCAGGCAGACCGGAATGAGCCCAAATGTGGCCGACAAAAAATGGTCGATTTCTTTCCCAAATTTGCTGCTGTAATCTAGTTGACAAATGAAAGATAGCAGTGTTGGTTTTGGGCAGAACTGCAGTCTCAATGTGTGGAAACAGCCTGACCACATACTGAGAGTCAGAGTAAAGGTTAAATTCCTCCTCTGAAAACACAACAAAAGCCTCTATAACAGCTGTGATTTCAGCTTTTGAGCTGAAGTGTCTTGTGTTTCCAAAACTTTCTGATAATCTCTTGTGACTATGGAGGCTTTACTGTTGTCTGACCCATCAGTGAAGGCTATTTGAGCATTCAGAATAGGGAACTGTTTACATCGAACAGGAAAAATAACTGGATGTTTGGAAATAAAATTTAGCAAAACATGAAAGGCTAAATGATGCAAAATTTGACCACAATAATTCCCTATTGCAATCTGCCAGTCTTCATCAAACATTAAAAAAGCATCAATCTGCTCCTTATTATAGGAAATTACAATCTCTGATGGCTCTTCACCAAACAATTCAATGCTCCGTTTCCTTCCTTTTAGCATTAATGTGGCAATTTAACTGGGATAAGAAGCCATGACTGTTTTAGCTTGGGTGGGAAGATGGACCATGAATCAAGGCAAATTGGAAGTGGTCAAACAAGAGATGACAAGGGTGAACGTTGACATTCTAGGAATCAGCGAACTAAAATGGACTGGAATGGGTGAATTTAACTCAGATGACCATTATATCTACTACTGCGGGCAGGAATCTCTCAGAAGAAATGGAGTAGCCATCATGGTCAACAAAAGATTCCAAAATGCAGTACTTGGATGCAATCTCAAAAACGACAGAATGACCTCTGTTCGGCTCCAAGGCAAACCATTCAATATCACAGTTATCCAAGTCTATACCCCAACCAGTAATGCTGAAGAAGCTGAAGTTGAACGGTTTTATGAAGACCTACAAGACCTTTTAGAACTAACACCCAAAAAAGATGTCCTTTTTATTATAGGGGACTGGAATGCAAAAGTAGGAAGTCAAGAAACACTTAAAGTAACAGGCAAATTTGGCCTTGGAATGTGGAATGAAGCAGGACAAAGACTAATAGAGTTTTGCCAAGAAAACGCACTGGTCATAGCAAACACCCTCTTCCAACAACACAAGAGAAAACTCTACACATGGACATCACCAGATGGTCAACACTGAAATCAGATTGATTGTATTCTCTGCAGCCAAAGATGGAGAAGCTGTATACAGTCAATAAAATCAAGACCAGTAGCTGACTGTGGCTCAGATCATGAACTCCTTATTGCCAAATTCAGACTTAAATTGAAGAAAGTAGGGAAAACCGCTAGACCACTCAGGTATGACCTAAATCAAATACCTTATGATTATACAGTGGAAGTGAGAAATAGATTTAAGAGCCTAAATCTGATACATAGAGTGCCTGATGAACTATGGAATGAGGTTCGTGACATTGTGCGGGAGACAGGGATCAAGACCATCCCCATGGAAAAGAAATGCAAATAAGCAAAATGGCTGTCTGGGGAGGCCTTACAAATAGCTGTGAAAAGAAGAGAGGCAAAAAGCAAAGGAGAAAAGGAAAGATATAAGCATCTGAATGAAGAGTTCCAAAGAATAGCAAGAAGAGATAAGAAAGCCTTCTTCAAAAATCAATGCAAAGAAATTGAGGAAAACAACAGAATGGGAAAGACTAGAGATCTCTTCAAGAAAATTAGAGATACCAAGGGCATTTCATGCAAAGATGGGCTCAATAAAGGACAGAAATGGTATGGATTTAACAGAAGCAGAAGATATTAGAAGAGGTGGCAAGAATACACGGAAGAAATGTACAAAAAAGATCTTCATGACCCAGATAATCATGATGTTGTGGTCACTCATCTAGAGCCAGACATCCTGGAATGTAATGTCAAGTGGGCCTTAGAAAGCATCACTACGAATAAAGCTAGTGGAGGTGATGGAATTCCAGTTGAGCTATTTCAAATCCTGAAAGATGATGCTGTGAAAGTGCTGCACTCAATATGCCAACAAATTTGGAAAACTCAGGAGTGGCCACAGGACTGGAAAAGGTCAGTTTTCATTCCAATCCCAAAGAAAGGCAATGCCAAAGAATGCTTAAACTACTGCACAATTGCACTCATCTCATATGCTAGTAAAGTAATGCTCAACATTCTCTAAGGCAGGCTTCAGCAATACATGAACTGTGAACTTCCTGATGTTCAAGATGGTTTTAGAAAAGGCAGAGGAACCAGAAATCAAATTGTCAACATCTGCTGGATCATAGAAAAAGCAAGAGAGCTCCAGAAAAAAATCTATTTCTGTTTTATTGACTATGTCAAAGCCTTTGACTGTGTGGATCACAATAAACTGTGGAAAATTCTGAAAGAGATGGGAATATCAGACCACCTAACCTGCCTCTTGAGAGATCTGTATACAGGTCAGGAAGTGACAGTTAGAACTGGACATGGAACAACAGACAGGTTCCAAATAGGAAAAGGTATATGTCAAGGCTGTATATTGTCACCCTGCTTATTTAGCTTATATGAAGTGCACATCATGAGAAACTCTGCACTGGAAGAAACACAAGCTGGAATCAAGATTGCCAGGAGAAATATCAATAACCTCAGATATGCAGATGACACCACACTTATGGCAGAAAGTGAAGAGGAGCTAAAAAGCCTCTTCATGAAAGTGAAAGAGGAGAGTGAAAAAGTTGGCTTAAAGCTCAACATTCAGAAAACAAAGATCATGGCATCCAGTCCCATCACTTCATGGGAAATAGATGGGGAAACAGTGGAAACAGTGTCAGACTTTATTTTTGGGGGCTCCAAAATCACTGCAGATGGTGATTGCAGCCATGAAATTAAAAGACGCTTACTCCTTGGAAGAAAATTTATGACCAACCTAGATAGCATATTCAAAAGCAGGGACATTACTTTGCTGACTAAGGTCCGTCTAGTCAAGGCTCTGTTTTTTCCTGTGGTCATGTATGGATGTGAGAGTTGGACTGTGAAGAAGGCTGAGCACCGAAGAATTGATGCTTTTGAACTGTGGTGTTGGAGAAGACTCTTGAGGTTCCCTTGGACTGCAAGGAGATTCAACCAGTCCATTCTGAAGGAGATCAACCCTGGGATTTCTTTGGAGGGAATGATGCTGAAGCTGAAACTCCAGTACTTTGGCCACCTCATGCGAAGTGTTGACTCATTGGAAAAGACTCTGATGCTGGGATGGATTGGGAGCAATAGGAGAAGGGGACGACCGAGGATGGGATGGCTGGATGGCATCACGGACTCGATGGACATGAGTCAGAGTGAACTTTGGGAGATGGTGATGGACAGAGAGGCCTGGTGTGCTGTGATTCATGGGGTTCCAAAGAGTCGGACATGCCTGAGTGACTGAACTGAACTGGGAAGATGGATCCATTCTAAAGGGCCACCTTGCCACAGAACTCCCATAGGCGCTGTTGGAGTAGCTAGACAAAGGAACTGCAAAGTCATCGTCAAATATATTCTTTCTACATAACTATTCGATAAGGCTGCTTCTACTTTGCCTAGGGCTTCCTGAGTCTCAGCTGTTAATTGTCTTTTAGAAGTTGGATCGGGATCCAGATGTAAAATGTTAAAAAGAGGTTTCAATTCAGCAGTGGTTAATTTTAAATAGGGTCTAATCCAATTAATATCACCTAAGAGTTTTTGATAATCATTTAAAGTAATAAGATGGTCTTTTCTCAATTGCAACGGGTCATGAGTCACTGTTTCTGAATTTATGACTCTTCCTAAGTTATGGGCGGATTGTTTTGAAATTTTTCTGGGGCAGTTTTTAGACTTCTGTCTGTCAATGCCTGGGTCAAATCTTGGAGGACAGTTTGCAAATAAGCTCTATTATGATGAGCTATTAAAATATCATCCATATAGTGAATCATATATACCTGTTCATATTTAATTATAGTATCTTCTAGAGTGGCATTAAAAATTTTCTGGCATAGAATGGGGTTATTTTTCATTCCCTGAGGCAGAACCTTCCACTGAATCCTTAGGTAAGGCTGTTTAAGATTTTGAGATGGTAGACTAAGGCAAATCACTTTTTATCCTCAGCACTTAAAGAAATGGTGAAAAAACAATCTTGTAAATCAATCACAATTATATTATATCCCTCTGGAACGGCTATGGGGAAGGGACCCCAGGTTGTAAGGTACCCATGTCCTCCATGGTGGCATTAATTGCTCTCAAATCCTGTACAACTCGGCATTTACCAGGTTTTTTTTTTTTTTTTTGAATAATAAAAATAGGAGTGTTCCAGGGGCTATTGGAGGGCTCAATATGTCCCAATTTTAATTGTTCAAAGATTAATGCTTTAGCTGCCAGTAATTTTTCCTTAGGCAGAGGCCATTGTTCCACCCACACCAGATCTTGAGATTTCCATGTAATGGGGTCGGCAGCAAAAACAATGGCCTCCATTATAAATTTGGATAGCTCAACCCAGTACAAAACTGTCAAGGAGTTGGGCAAATTGGCTCAGTTATTCCCGTCTGCTGTTTATCTAATCCTTTTGATGGATCATAGCCCATTTGCAGCATCTGAGAGGTCACTTTGTCATCAGGGCTAAAAAGTAACACTCCCATTTAAGACAGTATGTTCCTCCCCCACAGTATAAAGGGGAGTGAAGGAATGACATAAGGTTGGAAAGTTCCACAGGTATCAAATTGCCAATCTAAAATTTTTGCACTTTTAGCTACTATGGGGGCTCTTCCTATCCTCACCAATTCATTTTCAGTAGTATGTGTGGACCAGGAGCTGGACTAGTCTTTTCCTGAAATGCAAGAAACATCTGCTCCTGTGTCTAATAACCCCACAATAGATTTGCCATTAACCAGAATAGTTTTCATAGGACGTTTCTGAGTAATTTCTGTTATCCAAAAAAAAAACCTTATCACTAGACCCAAATTCTTTCTCATGCCTTTCACTCTGAGTAGCCGTGTGTCCTGGCAGTGTGGTAAGGCAAAAGTAAAAGCTGTGCCATTCTTTTTCCCTGATGTATTTGGAAAGTTTTAGTTGGGGGTGAAATCATTATCTGGATTTCTCCTGTATAATCTGAGTCAATTACTCCAGGGATAATTGTGAGACCTTGCCTAGCTAAGGAACTTCTGCCTAATGTAATTCCCACTAAACCTGTCAGTAATGGGCCTTTAATTCCTGTAGGGATTTTTATAGTGGGGATATCTGCTGTTAATATTGTTGAGGTGGTGGAACTGAGGTCCAGTCCTGCGTTTCCTGGGGTTGCTCTGATGAGTTCTGCGACGGGACCAAGGGAATGAATGGGTTCAGTGGAGCTGCCCCAATTGTTGTCGAGGCCTGGGGCTGACCACTCAATCCATTTCCCAACAGCTGGCCAGGGCCCAAAGGAGTTCCACTTCTATGGAATCTTGACCTGCAGTCTCTTGTCCAATGATATTCTCTTTGACAGCGAGGACAGAGAGACCTAGCAGGTGTGGGCGGGGGGAAAGGGATCTGCAAAGTGGATACAGTCGGAGGGGCAGAATTAGGTGGATAAGAATCGGCTGTTCTTTGAGGGCAGATACGGGAAATGTGTCCCTCTTGGCCACAGGGGGGAAAAAAAAAAAACAAGTTTTAGGGAAGCTATTTCTACCTTGGTTACTGAAGTTGCTCTGTGCTGGGTTATTTTTATTTGTAAAGAAGGATTGTACTGCCTGCTGATAAGAACTTCCTTTCAGTGCTGCGGCTATGGCAAGCCCTGCATCATTGAGGGTCTCATGTCTGCACATTGCCTGATATAATCTTTTAAAGTTCCAGTTTTCTTTGTGGGACCTAAAATAGCTTGGCAGGTAGAGTTAGCATTTTCAAATGCCAGTTGTTTTGTCACTATATTAGCCTCCTCGGAATTAGAAATTACTCTGTTTACCACCTCTGCGAGCCATGAGAGAAAATCCTCATATGGCTCTTCAGGTTTTTGTTTGATATTAGAGAAGGAGAAGGAGGTTGACTCATTTCCCTCAGGCAATGATCGCCAAGCTGCAGTAGCACAGGCGGCTACTTGTTGAAGGGTCATTTTATCTAGTTTCATTTGTTCTGGAAGTAAAGCATATTCATTATCCCCTACCAACATATTTTTTACAATATGTCTTGGACCATGTATTAGGTTGCTGTCAGCCTGTTTTGGGGCTAGGCCCTCATATTCAGTTCTCCAAAGTATGAATTGTCCTCCAGATAAGCAAGCTTTAGCAACTGCTTTCCAATCATAGGATGTCATCCATTTGGCTGCTAAAATTTCTAATAATTGTAAAGCGTATGGGGCCATGGGCCCATACGAAGCACAAGCATGTTTTAATTCTTTTATCATTTTCATTTGAATGGGTTCCCATTGGATGGCTCCTGCCCTTTCCCCTAGTCTGCTATCAAATATTACAGGAAAGCAAGCTTCCAGGTGCGGATCAAAGTCATCTTTGGGGCTAGAAAGGACCCTTCTCCTGGAAACTTCTAATGGGGGCCCTTCACTGCTATAAGGAGAGGGGGCAGAATAGGGCCAGAATATGCCATATTTTTGTCTTCATATTCCAAAGATCTTTTAACTGTTTGATGTTTAGATCTTATGGATGTATTAACTGAAGATGTCTCCCTTAAGCTCCTAGGGGCATATGGTCTGATAGGAGACATTTCTCTTGAGCTTCTGAGAGTAGAAGCCCTAATTGGGGAAATTTATCTTCAATTTCTAGGGTCGGTTGGTCTGATAGGGGATGTTTCCCTTAAACTCCTCAGAGCATCATTATTTAATAAAGGCCAATCTTCCTTAGAATGATATTGAGTTACTTTTTCTTAGAAATCTTCCTCATCTAAAAACTGATCTTTTTTCTCATCTCTATCTTCTGCCTTTTCCTGAGCAGTCATTGCAGCTAGCATTTCATTCAACTGCC
This sequence comes from Capra ibex, assembly GCA_006410555.1. NCBI lineage: Eukaryota > Metazoa > Chordata > Mammalia > Artiodactyla > Bovidae > Capra > Capra ibex. The sequence continues at coordinate 70,310,876 of SJYO01048061.1, read as the reverse complement.
GATAGCTAGGTATAGCCTCCTTTTCCTCACTCTCCTCTTTGATAGATACCTTTTTCTCTGCACTTTCCCCTTTGAGATGTACTTTTTCAGATTCAGGGGCAGTGTCTAGAGCATCCCTAATTATATTCCATAAGGAAAAGGCGTCAGTAGGCACCTTTTGTGAGCCATGTTCAGCATGGTAAGTTTTTGTTTCCCTACACTCTCCCAAGTATCTAAGTTAACAGTGCCCTCTTCTGGAAACCAAGGACACTGTTCTTGTACAAATGAAAAAAAAAGAAAAAAAATGAATGAATATTGGATTTCTTAACTTTAATTCCTCGTTTAGTTAGCAACTGCAAGATTACTCCTATAAAAAGCTGTCTTTCTTTTGATTCACTGTTACCCATGTTAGAAAATCAAGTCTTATAGAAAAGTCTGCCTTGTCAAGGGTTTTACCTTTGGCAAGGGGGGTTTTCTTTGGCAAGGGGGGTTTTCTTTTCAACCCTAAGATAGCAGGTTTCTTTCAACCTCTAGAAAACTAAGTTTCTCTTAAACCCTTCAACACTTCCCACTGCTACTCATCCTGCCTATCCTACAGGGGTGTCTGCAGCACCCTGAGTGGGGTCCTATCTATCCCGAACACTCAACACTAGGGGAACAACAGGGCTGATGACCTTAGTTGTCTTGAGCAATAGGGCTGATGACTCTACTTGCTCCAAGGAGGTGGCAATAGGGCTGATGACCCTAATTGCTTGGGGAACCTACCTTCGAATAGCCTCTTCTGGGTGCCACTTGCTGGGGTCCAGCCCCGGTGGATCCAGTGTGATTCGAAGGGGAGATGGATAGGTGGGCAAAAACTTGTTTATATAAAAATATAAAAAGAGATTAGGAAAAAATAGTATAGTAGGATAATTAAGTGGAGAAAAGAGGCTCAATAACTTGGTTTATGGGGGAAGCCAATAAAATCTCAGAACAAGAGATTTGCACCATCTAAATTGGGCGACTGGCACCTGTTTGAATATCGGAGAGTGCCCCACCTTGGGCTCTCTCTCTCACAGAACTTAAAAGCCGGATAAGAAGACTTGGTGAGCCTCCTCGTTTCAGATGGGAATTCAGCCAGAAAAGGAGAGGGAGGGAGAGTGAGAAAGAGACACGGGGGGAGCCAGATTTCCAAGAGAATAGGTCTAGAGACTAGTCCGAGAAACTAGTCCATCATTTATTGTTCAGAAGGCTTTTTATACTTTTGATAGTACATGGAGATCAATGGGTAACAAAGTTATGCAGCATTAGCAGCCCAGACTCTTATAAAAACCTGGCTTTTCTCTCTAGTTGTATACACAAGTCTTAAGTGATTTACATCATCTTCCAGTCAGAGGGCCAATTAACATTTCACAGCCCTTTTCTGATAAGGGTTTGTCAACCATAAAACTTAGTTGTGTTGTTCTTCTCAAAGTCTGGTGCCACTCTCAGAAAGCACTAAATGAAGTTACATTTTTACATAGCAAAGATGCAGCAATTTATAACAGGTAAAAGGAGTACAGTGATTTATAACAACATGAAAGTAATTAACTCAAAAGTCTAGTGTTGCGAACATCAAAACTACTATATACCTTTTTCCATATCCCAATTACATTGGTTAATATCCTCCCAGGTGCCTAAAAGATAAAGAATATGGAGGCCTGGCAGCAATCATTGAGTCAACAGTGAAATCTGTCACCAATATGATTTGTAGCTCTTTAGAAAAGGCTCTGTATGTTTAAGATGTATTAAGCTTTGTGCCTCTCACAGTTGGGGGGCTTTAAACAATTGACAAGCTGTAAAAAGTCCAGGGGAATCTGTTAGGGAAGTTAGAGAGTTATCAGAGGGGGTTTGAACTGAAACATTCCTTTCAAATGCAGAAGACTGAAGCCTTGAGTTAACTTTTTCCAGAGAGTGTCAGAAGAGTGGAAAAGCACAGTACAATAAGGCAGGCAGATTCTGTTTTTTTTTGTTTTGTTTTGTTTTTTTTTTGGAGGGGGGTAGATGCTCAGGCAAAATCATGGGGAACCCCTAAGGCCTGACTTGCCTTGCCCATCAGGCCTCTCTGCATGACCTTGTCATGAATGGGATCTCCCATGCTGGCTCCTGACACCTACTATTACTTAAAAAAAAAAAAAAAAGACCCTAGTTTTAAAGCAAACACCATATTTTTTGTGTGGTTGTTGCTGTTGCTTTTTAATAATTCTTGTGACTTTTTTTTCTTCTTCTTCTTTTCTTTAATATTGTATTTTTGAAAATCCAACCTCTACTCTGGATTTTTAATCTTTGCTTTTTGGTATTTGTTGTCAACTTTGTACGTTTAAAAACCCAATCTTCAGTACCCAATTTTACCTGAGAGCGAGATTACTGGCTTGACCACTCTCTCCTCCTTTGGACTCTCCTTTTTCTCCACCAGGTCTTCTCTGTCTTCTCCATCCCCCTTCTCTTCTCTACCCAACTCTGTGAATCTCTGTGTGTTCCAGACGATGGACAACACATAGGGAACTGGTTACTGGCTGGATCTGTCTCTCTCCTTTTCATTTCCCTCTTTTATCCTCCTGGCCACCTTCTATCTACTTCCTCCCTCTCCTCTTCCCTGTATAATTCCATGAACATCTCTGAGCGGTCCAGACTGTGGAACTCACATAAGGAAGTGATTAATGGCTAGCTTGCTCTCTCCTCTTTTGATCCCACCTCATCTCATTCCAGTCACCTCTAACTACCCCCTCCCTCTTCTCTTCTCCATGTAACTTAGTGAACCTCTCTGGATGTCCCTCAATGTGGAGAAACTTTTCATTTTTAACCTAGATGTTCTATCATCAGTGCTGTATAGATGGAGAAGTCTTGAGGCTACTGTAAAGATAAAACTGAAAACCAGAAGCAAGAGGCTTATGTCCAAATCCTGAGAACATCAGAGAACTCCTGAATCCAGGGAACATTAATCGATAGGAACTCATCAAATGTCTCCATACCTACACTGAAACCAAGCAGCACCCAAGGGCCAACAAGTTCCAGAGCAAGACACATGACACAAATTCTGAGTGACACAGGAACACACCCCTGAGCTTCAATATACAGGCAGCTCAAAGTTATTCCAAAACCATTGACATCTCATAACTCATTACTGGACACTTCATTGCACTTCAGAGAGAAGAAATCCAGCTCCACCCACCAGAACTCCGATACAAGCTTCCTTAACCAGGAAACCTTGACAAGCCACTGATAAAACCCCACCCACAGCGAGGAAACTGCATAAAATGAGAACTCCACAAATTCCCAGAATACAGAAAGGCCACCCAAACGCAGCAATATAATCAAAATGAAGAGACTGAGGAATACCCAGCATGTAAAGGAAAAGGAGAAATGCCCACCAAACCAAACAAAAGAGGAAGAGATAGGGAACCTACCTGAGAAAGAATTCTGAATATTGATATAGAAAACGATCCAAAATCTTGAAATCAAAATGGAATCACAGATAAATAGCCTGGAGACAAGGATTGAGAAGATGCAAGAAAAGTTTAACAAGGACCTAGAAAAAAATTTAAAAAAAAGAGTTAATATATAATGAATAATGCAATAAATTAGATAACACTCTGGAGGCAACAAATAGTAGAATAACGGAGGCAGAAGATAGGATTAGATAAATAGAAGATATAATGTTCAAAATAAATGAATCAGAGAGGAAAAAAGAAAAACGAATTAAAAGAAATGAGGACACTCTCAGAGACCTCCAGGACAACATGAAACTCTCCAACATTCGAATCATAGGAGTCCAAGAAGAAGAAGACAAAAAGAAAGACCATGAGAAAATCCTTGAGGAGATAATAGTTGAAAACTTCCCTAAAATGGGGAAGGAAATAATCACCCAAGTCCAAGAAACTGAGAGAATTCCAAACAGGATAAACCCAAGGTGAAACACCCCAAGACACATATTAATCAAATTAACAAGATCAAACACAAAGAACAAATAGTAAAAGCAGTAAGGGAAAAACAACAAATAACACACAAGGGGATTCCCATAAGGATAACTGCAGATCTTTTAATAGAAACTCTTCAGGCCAGGAGGGAATGGCAAGACATACTTAAAGTGATGAAAGAAAATAACCTACAGCCCAGATTACTGTACCCAGCAAGGATCTCATTCAAATATGAAGGAGAAATCAAAAGTTTTACAGACAAGCAAAACCTGAGAGAATTCAGCACTACCAAACCAGCTTTCCAACAAATGCTAAAGGATATTCTCTAGACAGGAAACAAAAAGTGGGTATAAACCTGAATGCAAAACAATAAAGTAAATGGCAACAGGATCATACTTATCAATAATTACCTTAAATGTAAATGAATTGAATGCCCCATCCAAAAGACAAAGACTGGTTGAATGGATACAAAAACAAGACCCCTATATATGCTGCCTACAAGAGACCCACCTCAAAACAAGGGACACATGCAGACTGAAAGTGAAGGGCTGGAAAAAGATATTCCATGCAAATAGAGACCAAAAGAAAGTAGGAGTAGCAATATTCATATCTGATAAAATATACTTTAAAACAAAGGCTGTGAAAAGAGACAAAGAAGGCCACTACATAATGATCAAAGGATCAATCCAATAAGAAGATATAACAATTATAAATATATATGCACCCAACATAGGAGCACCGCCATATGTAAGACAAATGCTAACAAGTATGAAAGGGGAAATCAACAATAACACAATAATAGTGGGAGACTTTAATACCCCACTCAATCCTATGGACAGAGCAACTAAACAGAAAATAAACAAAGAAACACAAACTTTAAATTATACAATAGACCAGTTAGACCTAATTGATATCTATAGGACATTTCACCCCAAAACAATGAATTTCACCTTTTTCTCAAGTGCTCACAGAAACTTCTCCAGGATAGATCACATCCTGGGCCATAAATCTAACCTTGATAAATGAAAAAAAAAAAAAAAACTGAAATCATTCCAAGCATCTATTCTGACCACAATGCATTAAGATTAGAACTCAATTACAGGAGAAAAAATTTAAAAATTCCAACATATGGAGGCTGAACAACAAGCTTCTGAATAACCAACAAATCACAGAAGAAATCAAAAAAGAAATCATAATATGCATAGAAAATGAAAACAAACAAACAAAAAAAGACCCAAACCTGTGGGACACTATAAAAGCAGTGCTAAGAGGAAAGTTCATAGCACTACAGGCATACCTCAAGAAACAAGAAAAAGTCAAATAAATAACCTAACTCTACAACTAAAGCAACTAGAAAAGGAAGAAATGGAGAACCCCAGAGTTAGTAGAAGGAAAGAAATCTTAGCAATTAGGGCAGAAATAAATGCAAGAGAAACAAAAGAGACCATAGTAAAAATCAACAAAGCCAAAAGCTGGTTCTTTGAAAGGATAAACAAAATTGACAAACCATTAGCCAGACTCATCAAGAAGCAAAGAGAGAAAAATCAAATCAATAAAATTAGAAATGAAAATTCAGATATCACAACAGAAAACATAGAAATACAAAGGATCATAAGAGACTACTATCAGCAATTATATGCTAATAAAAAGGACAACGTGCACGAAATGGACAAATTCTTAGAAAAGTACAACTTTCAAAAAGTGAACCAGGAATAAATAGAAAATCTTAACAGACCCATCACAAGCACGGACCTGTAATCAGAAACCTCACAGCAAACAAAAGCCCAGGTCCAGACGGCTTCACAGCTGAATTCTATCAAAAATTTAGAGAAGAGCTAACACCTCTCCTACTCAAACTCTTCCAGAAAATTACAGAGGAAGGTAACCTTCCAAACTCATTCTGTGAGGCCACCATCACCCTAATACCAAAACCTGACAAAGATGCCACACAAAAAAAGAAAACTACAGACCAATAACACTGATGAATATAGATGCAAAAATCCTTAACAAAATACTAGCAATCAGAATCCAACAACACAATAAAAAGATCATACACCATTACCAAGTGGGCTTTATCCCAGGGATGCAAGGATTCTTCAATATCCACAAATCAATCAATGTAATTCACAACATTAACAAACTGAAAAATAAAAGACATATAATTATCTCAATAGATGCAGAGAAGGCCTTTGACAAAAATCAACATCCATTTATGATAAAAAAAAAACTCTCCAGAAATCAGGAATAGAAGGAACATACCTCAACATAATAAAAGCTGTATATGATAAGTGAAAGTGAAGTCACTCAGTCATGTCCGACTCTTTGCGACCCCATGACCTGTAGCCTAGCAGGCTTCTTGGTCCATGGGATTTTTCAGGCAAGAATACTGGAGTGGGTTACCATTTCCTTCTCCAGGAGATCTTCCCGACCCAGGGATTGAACCCGTGTCTCCACCATTGTAGGCAGACGCTTTATCGTCTGAGCCACCAAGGATGTATATACGATAAACCCACAGAAAACATTATCCTCAATGGTGAAAAATTGAAAGCATTTCCACTAAAGTCAAGGGAGCCCACTTTCACTGCTACTATTCAACATAGTTCTGGAAGTTTTGGCCATAGCCATCAGAGCAGAAACAGAAATAAAAGGAATCCAAATTGGAAAAGAAGAAGTAAAACTCTCACTGTTTGCAGATGACATGATCCTCTACATAGAAAACCCTAAAGACTCCACCAGAAAATTACTAGAGCTAATCAATGAATATAGTAAAGTTGCAGGATATGAAATCAACACACAGAAATATCTTGCATTCCTATACACTAATAATGAGAAATTAGAAAAACAAATTAAGGAAACAATTCCATTCCTCATTGCGAAGAAAATAATAAAATACTTAGGAATATATCTACCTTAAGAAACTAAAGACCTATATATAGAAAACTATAAAACACTGATGAAAGTAATCAAAGAGGACACTAATAGATGGAGAAATATATCATGTTCATGGATCAGAAGAATCATATTGTGAAAATGAGTATACAACCCAAAGCAATCTACAGATTCAATGCAATTCCTATCAAGCTACAAGTGGTATTTTCCACAGAGCTAGAACAAATAATTTCACAATTTGTATGGAAATACAAATAACCTCGAATAGCCAAAGCAATCTTGAGAAAGAAGAATGGAACTGGAGGAATCAACCTACCTGACGTCAGGCTCTACTACAAAACCACAGTCATCAAGACAGTATGGTACTGGCACAAAGGCAGAAATATAGATCAATGGAACAAAATAGAAAGCCCAGAGATAAATCCACACACCTATGGACACCTTATCTTTGACAAAGGAGGCAAGAATATACAATGGAGTAAAGACAATCTCTTTAACAAGTGATGCTGGGAAAACTGGTCAACCACTTGTAAAAGAATGAAACTATATCACTTTTTAACACCATACACAAAAATAAACTCAAAATGGATTAAAGATCTAAATGTAAGATCAGAAACTATAAAACTCCTAGGGGAGACCATAGGCAAAACACTTTCCGACATAAATTACAGAAGGATCCTCTAAAATGCACCTCCCAGAATACTGGAAATACAAGCAAAAATAAACAAATGGGATCTAATTAAAATTAAGCTTCTGCACCACAAAGGAAGCTATAAGCAAGGTGAAAAGACAGCCTTCTGAATCTGAGAAAATAATAGCAAATGAAACAACTGACAAACAACTAAGCTCAAAAATATACAAGCACCTTATGCAGCTCAATTCCAGAGCAATAAACAACCCAATCAAAAAATGAGCCAAAGAACTAAATAGACATTTCTCCAAAGAAGACATACAGATGGCTAACAAACACATGAAAAGATGCTCAACATCACTCATTATCAGAGAAATGCAAATCAAAACCACATGAGGTACCATTTCACACCAGTCTGAACGGAATGTAGGACTCTGCAGGAGACGGAGAGGGTGGGATGATTTGGGAGAATGGCACTGAAACATGTATACCATTATGTAAGAAATGAATCGCCACTCTATGCTCGATACAAGATACAGGATGATTGGGGCTGGTGCACAGGGATGATCTAGATAGATTATATGAGGTGGGAGGGGGGTTCAGGATTGGGAACTCATGTACACCCATGTTGGATTCATGTCAATGTATAGCAAAACCAATACAGTATTGTAAAGCAAAATAAAGAAAAAAAAAAGAAGAGCCCCATTTTTCCCTCTTCATCTCGAGGTGAGGGTCCATTGCCCTGTTTTGTCAGGAAAGGAATCCCAGCGTTCCTGTCACACCTCAAGACGAGGCAGTCTCAACTTGAAACTCGACAGGAACTCCAAGGTTTGTGTCACAATTGAAAAAGACACCGATGTCCCAATCCATTCCAGAGAAAACTGATTCCCATGCACCGGCTCATTGTCACCTCATCTATGGATTCCAAACACGATGGCAGGTGTGACAGCCCTGTGGCACGTCGAGAGAAAGCCAACAATCCCTATGTCAACTAGAGAGGAGCCTGAAACTACTTTGAAAACTCTAGAGGAAAGCGGACTTGCATGTCTCCACAGGAGACAGGCCTGACTCCCCTGTTGAAACTTCATAGGAATCCCAGATCCATGTCAGCACTTTCGAGGAACACTGATGTTGTGGCTTCAGCTCCAGATGAGGACCTAGGACCCGGCACCAACAGCAGAAGAATCCCGAGAGGCTCCTTGCAACTCGCATGGAGATGGAATTTCCTGAGGCCACACGAGCGGGTCCCTGAGGTCCCCATCATAACTCAAGAGGAACCCCAAGTTTCCTGCCACAACTCGAGAAAAACCAGGAGATTCTCCCCTCAACGCAGGAAGAGGCCCTTTGCTGCTGCAGCATCTCAAGATAAATCCCACCTTCCTTCTTGAGCATCAAAACGGCCCTTGACACCTGTGATGCAACTCAAGAAGTTTCCCGACATACATGTCTCCACGTGAGAGGAACACCGAAGGTCCTGCCACAACTGGAGAAGAGCCCCGTTTTTCCCTCCTCCTCTTGAGATGAGAGTCCCTTTCCCTGCTTCACCGGGAAAGGAATCCCAGCATTCCCGTCGCACAAGAGGATGTGGTCTCAACTTGAAAGTCGAGAGAAATTTCAGGGGTTGTGCCACCATTCCAAAAGACGCCGATGTCCCAGTCCACTCTAGATACACCTGATTTCCATGCACTGACTCGACTGTCACCGTGGGGATTGACTCATAACACGGTGGCACGTGTAACATCCCTGTGGCACCTTGAGAGAAAGCCATAAATCACTATGTCAATTTGACATGAAGCCTGACACTACTGTTACAGCTCAGAAGGAAAGCGGATTTGCATGTCTTCACACGAGACGAGGACTGACTTCCCTGTGGAAACTCCAGAGGAACCCGAGATCCATGTCAGCACTGGAGAGAAATACTGGGGACGTGGCCTCAGCTTCAGATGAGGACCTCGGCCCCAGCACCGACTGGAGAGAAATCCCGAGAGGCTCATTGCAACTCGCATGGAGACTGGACTTTCTCGAGGCAATCAAGCGGGTACCTGATATCCCCATCCTAACTCATGAGAAACCCAAAGTTTCCTGCCACGACTCGAAGAAAACCAGGAGATTCTCCACTCAACGCATGATGAGGCCCTTTTCCGCTGTGGTGTCTCGAGAGAAATCCCACCTTCCCTCTTGAACCTCGGAAGGGTACTTGACAACATTGATGCAACTCAAAAAGTTCCCCAACATACTCAACTCCACTCGAGAGGAACACTGAGGGTCCCACCACAACTCAAGAAGAGCCCCATCTTTCCCTCCTCATCTTGAGATGAAGGTCGGTTACCCTGCTTCTTCAGGAAAGGAATCCTGGCATTCCCATCGCACCTCAAGAGGAGGCGGTCTTAACCTGAAACTAGAGAGAAACTCCAGGGGTCGTGCCACAATTCCAAAAGACACTGATGTTCCAGTCCACTCCAGAGAAACCTGATTCCCCTGCACTACATCATCTCTAAACACGATGTCAGGTGTGGCATCCCTTTTGCACCTAGGGAGAAAGCCAAAATCCCTATGTCAACTCGATAGGAAGCCTGACACTTCTTTGGAAGCTTGAGAGAAAAGCGGTCTTGCATGTCTCGACACGAGACGAGGCCCGACTCACCTATTGAAACTCCATAGAAACCCGAGGTCAATGTTTGCACTCGAGAGGAACCCGAGATTCTGGCCTCAAGTCCAGATGCAGACTGCAGCCCAGGTAACGACTGGAGATTAATCCCGAGATGCTCCTCACAACTCACATGGAGACTTGACTTACCTGAGGTAACACAAGCAGGTCCCTGAAGTCCCCACCGTAACTCAAGAGGAACCCCAAGTTTCCTGCAGCAACTCGAGAAAAACTGGGAGATTCTCCCCTCAATGCGAGATGGGGCCCTTTTCCACTGTGGCATCTCGAGAGAAATCCCACCTTCCCTCTTGAGCCTCAGAAGGGTCCTTAACACCCTGGATGTAACTCAAGAAATTCCCCAATGCCAGGGTCCAGCCCCAGCTGATCTAGGGAATTAGAATTGGGGACGGAGTCAGTGTCTGTGAAAGGATTATTTAATTAGAAATATAAGAGTGATTAGGAAAAAATAGTGTAGTAGGAAAATTTAGTGGAAAAAAGAGGCTGAATAACTTGGTTTACGCAGAAAACTAATAAAACCTGGAGATAAGAGGTTTGCACCATCTACATTAGTCCACCAGTGCCCGCTTAAATAGTGGAGGGTACCCCGCCTTGGGCTCCCTTTAGCTTGGGTCTTTGAAGCCAGGGCAAATAAGTAGATGTGGTGAGTCTCCATGCTCCAGATGGGAACTCAGCCTGAAAATGATAGGGAGGGGGAGCGAGAAAGAGAGAGAGGAAGTTGACACAGCAGGAGCCAGATTTCCAAGACACCAGTATTCAAGAACTTGGTCTGAGAAACTGGTCCATCCTTCATTATCCGGAAAAGCTTTTTATACTTTTGGTTGTACGTAGAGATCAATGGATAATACAAAATTATGCAACATCAGCAGCCCTGACTCTTATCGAGACCAGGCTTTTACTCTGCATACCTAGCTGTATACACAAGTCTTATGTGATTTCCATCATCTTCTGGCCAGAAGGCCAATTAACATTTTATGGCCCTTTTCTGATAAGGGTCTATCAACCAGAAGACTTATTTGCCTTAATAGTATTGTTCTTCCCAAAGTCTGGTGTCACTCTCAGGAAGCACTAAATAAAGTTACGTTCTTTCATGGCAAGGACTCAACAATTTATAACAAAAAAAGAGGAGTACAGTGATTTAGAACAAAGAGAAAATTCATTAACTCAAAAAGTCTAGTGTTGCTAACATCAAAACCTACCATATTCCTTTTTCTATTTCCCAATTAAATTTATCAATATCCTTCAGGTGCCTAAAAGATAAAGAATATGGAGGCCTGGCAGCAGTCATTGATCAACAGTGAAAACCCTCTACCAATATAATTCTTTGTTTTTAGAAAAGGCTCTGTATTTTTAAGATGCTTTAACCTTCATGCCTCTCTCGGTTGGGGGGCTGTAAACAATCGTAAATTGTAAAAGTCCGGGGAAGCTGTCAGGCAAGTTAGAGAGCCATCAGAGGGATTTGAGCTGAAACATTCCTTTCATATGCAGGAGACCAGTTGGAGCTCTAAGTTAACTTTTTCCAGAGAAAGCTGGTCGGGGATAGCCCCCTGTAATGTCAGAAGAGTATAGTATAGCATACAGTAAACAGACAGATTATGGTTTTGGGGTAGATGTTCAGGCAGAAGACCCCTTGAGACCTGACTCTCCATGCCAGTCAGGTGTCTCCACATGACCTTGTCATGGGTGGATCTCCCATGTGGGCACCCGGCACCCCAACATAATCATCTCCATTCAAGAGGAACACCGAGGATCCCACCATAATACAAGAAGAGGCCCATTTTTCACTACTCATCTCAAAATGAGGTTCCATTGCCCTGCTTCGATAGGAAAGGTTTCCCAGCGTTCCCTTTGCACCTCAAGAGGAGGCGGTCTCAACTTGTAACTTGAGAGGAACTCCAGGGACGTGCCACAATTACAAAGACCCAGATGCCCCAATCCACTCCAGAGAAACCTAATTCCCCTGCACTGACTCGAATGTCACCCAGATTATCGACTCCAAACACATAGGCAGGTGTGACAGCCCTGTGGCACCTCGAGAGAAATACACCAATCCCTGTGTCAACTTGACAGAAAGCCTGGCACTACTGTTACAGCTCTAGAGGAAAGCAGAGTTGCATGTCTCCACACGAGACGAGGCTTGACTCCCCTTTCGAAACTCCATAGGATTCCCGAGATTCATGTGAGTACTGGAGAGGAACCCTGAGGTTCCGGCCTCAACTACACATGAGGACCTCAGCCCTGGCAGCGACTAGAGAGGAATCCCAAGAGGACCCTCGCAACTCGCCTGAAATCTTGACTTTCTTTAGGAGACACGAGCGGGTCCCTGAGGTCCTCGTCGTAACTTGAGAGGAAACCCAAGTTTCCTGCAGCAGCTCGAGAAAAACCAGGAGATTCTCCCCTCAAAGTGAGATGGGGCCCTTTTCCATGGTGGCATCATGAGAGAAATACCACCTTCCCTCTAGAGCCTCAGAAGGGTCCATGACATCCTGGATGCAACTCAAGAAGTTCCCAGACATACACGACTCCACTTGAGAGGAACACCGAGGGTCCCGCCACAACTCAAGAAGAGCCCCGTTTTTCCCTTCTCATCTTGAGATGAGAGTCCCTTACCCTGCTTCTTAAGAAAAAGAATCCCGGCATTCCCATCGCACCTCAAAAGGAGGAGGTCTCAACTTGAAACTAGAGAGAAACTGCAGGGGTCGTGCCAAAATTCCAAAAGACACTGATGTCTCGATCCACTCCAGAGAATCCTGAGTCCCCTGCACTAACTCAACTGTCACTCCAAGTATTGACTCAAAACACGATGTCAGGTGTGAGAGCCCTTTTGCACCTAGAGAGAAAGCCAAAATCCCTATGTCAACTCAACAGGAAGCCTGGCACTACTTTGGCTGGATGAGAGAAAAGCGGACTTGCATGTCTCCACATGAGACCAGGCCTGACTCACCTGTCGAAACTCCATAGGAATCCCGAGATCCATGTCTGCACTCGAGAGGAACCCTGACATTCCGGCCTCAAGTCCAGATGAGGACCACAGCCCGGGTACCGACTGGAGATAAATCCCGAGATACTCTTCTCAACATGCATGGAGACTTGACTTTCCTGAGACAACAACAGCAGGTCCCTGAAGTCCCTGCCGTAACTAGGGAGGAACCCCAAGTTTCCTGCAGCAAAATGAAATAAACCAGGAGATTGTCCATTCAATGCGAAATGGGGCCTTTTACCACTGTGGCACCTCGAGAGAAATCCCACCTTCCCTTTGAGACTTGATAGGGTCCTTGACACCCTTGATGAAACTCAAGAAGTTCCATGACATACCCGTCTCCACTCAAGAGGAACTCCGAGGGTCCAGCCACAACTCAAGAAGAGCCCCGTTTTTCCCTCCTCATCTCAAGATGAGGGTCCATTTCCCTGCTTCGTTGGGAAAGGAATCCTGGCGTTCCCATCAGACCTCATGAGGAGGCGATCTCAACTTGAAAGTCGAGAGGAACACTGGTGGTCCTGCCACAATTCCAAAAGACCCCGATGTCCCAATCCACTCCAGAGAAACCTTATTCACCTTCACTGACTCGACTGTCATCCCGAGTATCGACTCCAAACACGATGACAGGTGTGACAGTCCTGTGGCGCCTCAAGAAAAAGCCATTGATCCCTATGTCAACATGACAGGAAGCCTGACACTACTGTTACAGCTCAAGAGGAAAGCGGACTTGCATGTTTTCACCCAAGACGTGGCCTGGCTTCCCTGTGGAAACTCCATATGAACTTCGAGATCCATGTCAGCACTGGAGAGGAACCCTGAGGTTCCGGCCTCAAATCCAGATGAGGACCTCAGAGCCAGCACCAAATGGAGAGGAATCTAGAAAGGCCCCTGCAACTCGCATGGAGACTTGACTTTCCTGAGGCAGTACGAGCAGGTCCCTGAGATCCCTATCATAAGTCAAGAGGAACCCCAAGTTTCCTGCTGCAACTCGAGAAAAACCAGGAGATTCTCCCCTCAACACGAGCTGAGGCCCTTTTACACTGCGGCATCTTGAGAGAAATCTCACTTTCCTCTTGAGCCTCAGAAGGGTCCTTAACACCCAGGATGCAACTCAAGAAATTCCCCAATTTCGGGGTCCAGCCCCAGTGGATCCAGGGAATTTGATCTGGGAATGGAGTCAGTGTCTGTGAAAGGACTATTTAATTAGAAATATAAGAGTGATTAGGAAAAAATAGTGTAGTAGGAAAATTTAGTGGAAAAAAGAGGCTGAATAACTTGGATTACACGGAAAACTAATAAAGCTCAAAACAAGAGGTTTGCACCATCTACATTAGGCCACTAGCGCCCTCTTAAATTGTGGAGGGTGCCCCACCTTGGGCTCCCTCTTGCGTGGGTCTTTGAAGCCAGGGAAAATAAGTAGACGTGGTGAGCCTGCGCACTCCATATGGGAATTCAGCCTGAAAATGAGAGAAAGGGGAAGGGAGAAAGAGAGAGAGGAAGTTGACACAGTGGGAGCCAGATTTCCAAGAAACCAGTTCGAGAAGCTGGTCTGAGAAACTGGTCCATCCTTCATTATCCGGAAAAGCTTTTTATACTTTTGGTTGTACGTAGAGATCAATGGATAATACGAAATTATGCAGCATCAGCAGCCCTGACTCTTATCAAGACCAGGCTTTTACTCTGCATACCTAGCTGTATACACAAGTCTTATGTGATTTCCATCATCTTCTGGCCAGAAGGCCAGTTTACATTTTACGGCCCTTTTCTGATAAGGGTCTGTCAACCAGAAGACTTATTTGCTTTAATAGTATTGTTCTTCCCAAAGTCTGGTGTCACTCTCAGAAAGCACTAAATAAAGTTACATTCTTTCATGGCAAGGACTCAACAATTTATAACAAAAAAAGAGGAGTACAGTGATTTAGAACAAAGAGAAAATTCATTAACTCAAAAAGTCTAGTGTTGCTAACATCAAAAACTACTATATTCCTTTTTCTATATCCCAGTTAAATTTATCAATATCCTTCAGGTGCCTAAAAGATAAAGAATATGGAGGCCTGGCAGCAGTCATTGATCAACAGTGAAAACCCTCTACCAATGTAATTCACAGCTTTTTAGAAAAGGCTCTGTATCTTTAAGATGCTATAAGCTTCATGCCTCTCATGGTTGGGGGGCTGTAAACAATCTCAAGTTGTAAAATTCCGGGGAAACTTTCAGGCAAGTTAGCGAGCCATCAGAGGGATTTGAGCTGAAACATTCCTTTCATATGCAGGAGACCGGTTGGAGCTCTAAGTTAACTTTTTCCAGAGAAAGCTGGTCGGGGATAGCCCCCTGTAATGTCAGAAGAGTATAGTATAGCAGACAGTAGACAGACAGATTTTGGTTTTGGGGTAGATGCTCAGGCAGAGGACCCCTTGAGACCTGACTCGCCTTGCCTGTCAGGTCTCTCCACATGACCTTGTCATGGGTAGGATCTCCTGTTCAAGCTCCTGGCATCTCCCCCTTTTTTATATCTTAAGACAGCCAGATGTTCAGAGCTTCTGAATGCTCTGTCGAAGAATTCTGACAATACAAGGAAGAATAATTATGAGAAACAGAATCACAGCAGCTACAGCAGCATAGCTAAAACTACTAGACAGAATGTTCTTTCCAGACATAAAGTTAGAGAAGTGTGGGAAAATGCATTAGCTGCTCCTGCAGCAGTGAAATCTAATCGGGCGCATACGATGGTCTGAATCTGATTATGAAGTTTCCCTAAATCTAAACCAATATCTGAGCTGTTCCAGACACCTGAAATATGATTTTTAAATTTTTCCCAGTCATAATCTCTCTCGTTTACTTTCAGGGATATAACGCATATCCACCAGTAGTCCACATGACAAGACAATGCCAATTTCACTCTTAAAGCATGTAATTCAGTCCCAGTATGCATTATGGCCTCTTCTATGGCGTCTTCACTCATTTATAATTTCCGGTCTATAGCTTCCTGTGTTGCCAGCATTAGAAAGACATTTTTAGACATAGTATCCACATATTGGGCAGTATGTACTTGTTGAGTCAATGATATTAACGCCACAGTAAAAGAAGCAACTGCAGCTATTAAAGTTGATATTCCTAAGGTAAGTAAGCACACAAATCATCATGTTTGCATTAAATCTTGCAGTTGGTGTAGCACAGCAAGACCATAATTATCATATCAATAAATAGTTACAGTTACAGGCACCATAAGATAGGTTGACACCACAAAAGAGCAAATATTATATTGAGGAGTTAAACAAGATGAAAGTATACATTGTTAAGAAGTCATTACATTAGGTCCACCAGAATGATTCATTTGTGTATTAAGTCTTCTGGAGTCATTAGTGAAAAGAAAAACATAAGGAGAAGGTAGACAAGCTAAAATAGAGTAAGTAGTGTCATTATCTGGGCAAGTTAAAGTAACAGGGGCAGTAGCAGCAAGAGCTCTCCAAATTTCTGGCTCCCACAAGGTTCTATTTTTAGTTGTATAGGACAACATAGGGGGAACAAATTGACTATGATGCCATCTAGTGGCGGTTAGTGGCCAAGGAACCGGATATTCTTTCCTATTGTCCAATCTATTGATGAAGTCATCGTTGAACCTGACCTGGATTTGGGTTGCTCCAGTCCTGAATTGTATAATTTCCTCCTCCCAGTATTCTGTAATCAATTCTCGAAATATAAGTACAAGATTTCCAAGTCGGATACCCTAAATGCTCATCTATAGTTTTCCATATGACATCTGGGGGAGCAACATTGTCACAATCTGGATATTTTGGTAGAGCTTTGAGAAACAAGGATTCATAGCGGTCAAGGACCCCAGACATATGAACTTGTAATATCCAAAATGACCGATCCCCTTTAAATGCAAATTTTGAGGTTGGGAAGTCTGTCAGAACTACTATTTTAGAGGTGCAACACATCCTTTCTTGGTAATAAAGTTTCCTGTATGACCAGCAAGAAAATTAAAGCAAACAGAAAAATCATCTGTTAGTCCCCTAAAGGTATAATTGAAATTAATAGGGTATTTGTCTTTGACATAGGAAGTATAAGATCCTCCCAGAAGGTGAGATTGGTCTGTCTTGACCCTTATAGGATTACTATTCCACGTGACTACTTGAAAAGCTGAGGACCAGGGAAATATGCCCAACAATTTTCTGGAGTGGGAGAGGAGGTGGTTACCTGGCAAGATAGTAAAGCGAGCATGGCAATAAACACGTTTTCAGGGGAGATTGAAGATCCCTGCAAAGAAGCTATACCCTGTGCCTGGTGACAGAGCACTTTAATCTCTCCCCAGATTAAGGTGGCTATGGAGGCTAGTTGAGTTGCCTGAGCTGGGCGTCCTGGTGGTCTCTTGCAAGGCAAAGGATTAGGGGAAACAATATCTTTTGTACAAAGTTGTGACATTTGTCTGGTGGGTGGGTCCATTCGCTGTTCATCCGGGGTCTCCGATGTCAGTCGTCTTGAGGTCAGCGGCACTTCCCATACTGGTGGAGGGAGTGGAGGTAGGGGAGGCTTCTTCCTTTCAGGGGTCGTGGCAGCAGAGGAATCCAGTATCCAGGGAGCTGAGACATGGTGAATCAGTCTGTCTGGGACCCAAGTTCGAGAGTCTGTGTCCTGTGGAAAAATACAAGAATATCCTCAACCGCTGGTTAACAATGGGTCGGGACCTTTCCATTGTCCAGAGATGAGGTCCCTCCATTTTACTAGTGGTTTTGCATTTGATTGCTCTGGCCACTAATGGCAAAGCATTGCAGTGTTTCCGGATGAATCAGCATTTAAGTTATTTATTACAAAGAGAGCATGTTGCAAAATCTGATGGGGAGAACTATATTTATATTATCCTTCTTTTAGTTTTTGAATATGTATTTTTAGTGTTTGATGTGCTCTTTCCACAATGGCTTGTCCCTGCAGATTATAAGGGATGCTGGTGTTATGTTTAACTTGAAACTTTGTACAAAATTGCTGAAAAGGTTTAGAAGTGTAAGCAGGGGCATTATCAGTATTTAAAGCTTTTGGCAAGCCCAGATAGGAAAAACAAGTAAAGAGATGTTGTATTACATCTTTAACTGCTTTCCTTGTATGAGCAGTTGCAATAATAACATGAGAAAAGGTATCCACAGTTACATGAACAAAAGACAATTTTCCAAATGAAGAGACATGAGTTACATCCATTTGCCAGAGTGCATTAGGTTTGAGACCGCGAGGGTTAACTCCCATAGGCAGGATATTCATGGTAGCAGGGTAATGTAAACAAGAAGGAACAATCTCTCGGGCAGATTCTCGAGGAATTTGAAACTGGTATCTTAAGGCAGTGGCATTCTGATGATGAAGTGAGTGAGAAGCTCAAGCTTCTTTGAAAACAGAAGCCACTGAAATTCTGGTGAGAGAATCTGCCAAATCATTAAGATCATTTAAAGGGCCAGGCAGACCGGAATGAGCCCGAATGTAGCCGATAAAAATGGTCGATTTCTTTCTCAAATTTACTGCTGTAATCTAGTTGACAAATGAAAGATAGCAGTTTTGTTTTTGGGCCAAACTGCAGTCTCAATGTGTGGAAACAGCCTGACCACATACTGAGAGTCAGAGTAAAGGTTAAATTCCTCCTCTGAAAACACAACAAAAGCCTCTGTAACAGCTGTGATTTCAGCTCTTTGAGCTGAAGTGTCTTGTGTTTCCAAAACTTTCTGATGATTTCTTGTGACTATGGAGGCTTTACCGTTTGCTGACCCATCAGTAAAGTCTATCTGAGCATCTGGAATAGGAGACTGTTTGCATCTAACAGGAAAAATGACTAGATGCTTATACATAAAATTTAACAAAATATGCGAGGGTAAATGATGCAAGATTTGACCACAATAATTTCCTATAGCAATCTGCCAATCATCATCAAACATTAGAAGAGCATCAAGCTGTTCCTTATATGGAATTACAATCTCTGATGGCTCTTTATTGAACAATTCAGTGCTCCATTTCCTTCCCTTTAGTATTAATGTGGCAATTAAACTGGAATAAGAAGCCACGACTTTTTTAACTTGGACACAAAGATGGATCCACTATAGAGGACCACTTTGCCACAGGACTCCCATAGGCGCTGTTGGAGTAGCTAGATAAAGGAACTGCCAGGTTACCATCAAATCAATTCTTTTTACATAACTATTCAATAAGGCTGCTTCTACTTTGCGTAGGGCTTCCCGAGCCTCAGCAATTAATTGTCTTTTAGAAGTTGGATCGGGATCCCTGCACAAAATGTTAAAATTAGGTTTCCATTCAGCAGTGGTAAATTTTAAATAGGGTCTAATCCAATTAACATCACCTAAGAGTTTTTGATAATCACTTAAAGTAATAAGATGGTCTTCTCTAAATTGCAGTGGAGCATGAGTCTTTATGACTCTTCTTAAGTAGGTTATGGGCAGATTGATTTGAATTTTTTCTGGGGCAATTTTTAGACCTCTGTCTGTCAATGCCTGGGTCAAATCTTGGAGGACAGTTTGTAAATGAGCTCTATCAGGATGATCTATTAAAATATCATCCATGTAGTGAATCATATATACCTGTTCATATTTAATCCTAGTATCTTCTAGAGTGGCATTAACAAATTTCTGGCATAGGGCAGGGCTATTTTTCATTCCCTGAGGCAAAACCTTCCACTAAAACCGTAAGTAAGGCTGTTTAAGATTTTCTGAGGGCAGGCTAAAGGCAAATAGCTTTTTGTCCTCAGCGTTTAAAGGAATGGTGAAAAAGTAGTCTTGTAAATCAATTACAATTATATTATATCCCTCTGGAACGGTACTGGAGAAGGAAGCCCAGGTTGTAAGGCCCCCATGTCCTCCATGGTGGCATTAATTGCTCTCAAATCCTGTAAAAGCTGCCATTTGCCAGATTTTTTCTTAATAACAAAAATAGGAGTGTTCCAGGGGCTATTGGAGGGCTCAATATGTCCCAATTGTAGTTGTTCAAAGATTAACGTTTTAGCTGCCGGTAATTTTCCTTTAGGCAGAGGCCATTGTTCCACCCACACCAGATCTTGAGATTTCCATGTAATGAGGTTGGCAGCAAAAACAATGGCCCCCATTATAAATTTGGATATCCCAAACCAGTACGTAACTGTCGAGGAATTGGGCAAATTGGCTCAATTATTCCTGTCTGTTGTTTACCCAAACCTTTTGATGGATCATAGCCCATCTGCAACATTTGAGAGGTCACTTTATCATCAGGGCTAAAAAGTAGTACTCCCATTTGAGATAGCACGTCCCTCCCCCACAGGGTAAAGGGGAGCAAAGGGACTATATATGGCTGACAATTTCCACAAGTATCCTCAAATTTCCAATCTAAAATTTTTGCACTTTTAGCTACTGCGGGAGCTCTTCCTAACACTACCAACTCATTTTCAGTGGTATGTGTTGGCCAGGAGCTGGGCCAGTCTTTCCCAGAGATGCAAGAGACATATGCTCCTGTGTCTAATAGCCCTACAATAGACTTGCCACTGAAAAGAATAGTTTTCTTAGGGCGTTTCTGAGTAGTTTCTGTTACCCAAAAAATCATATCACTAGACCCAAATCCTTTATCCTACCTTTCATTTTGTGTAGCTGTATGCCCATTTGCAGTGTGGTAAGACAAAAGTAAAAGTTGGGCTATTCTCTGTCCCTGATGCATTTGGAAAGTTTTTGTTGGGGGTGAAATCATTATCTGAATTTCTCCTATATAATCTGAGTCAATTACTCCAGGGATAATGGTAAGACCTTGCATAGCTAAGGAATTTCTGCCTAGTATAATTCCTTCTAGACCTGTCGGTAATGTGCCTTTAACTCCTGTAGGGACTTTTATAGTGGGGCTATCTGGTATTAATATTGTTGAGGTGATGGAACTAAGGTCCAGTCCTGTGCTGCCTGGGGTTGCTCTGATGAGTTCTGCGATGGGACGAAGGGAATGAACGGGTTCAGTGAGGCTGCCCCAATTGTTGTCAGGGCCTGGGGCTGGCTACTCAATCCGTTTCCTGATTGCTGGTCAGGCCCCCAGAAGTTTCCGTTTCTGTGGAATCTCGATCTGCAGTCTTTTAGCCAATTATATCTTTTTTGGCAGAAAGGACAAAGAGATTTTGGGAGGGAAAATTTTGCGTAATGGACACAGCCGGTGGGGCGGAATTTGGCTGATAGGAGCCGGCTGTTTTTTGAGGACAGGTGTGGAAAACGTGTCCCTCTTGGCCACAGGAAAAACATGTTTTAGGGAAAATATTTCTACCTTGGTTACTGAAGTTGCTCTGCACTGGGTTATTTTTATTTATAAAGAAGGATTGTACTGCTTGCTGATAAGAATTTCCTTCCATTGCAGCGGCTATGTCAACACCCTGCATCATTGAGGGTCTTATATCTGCACATTGCCTGATATAATCTTTCAAAGTATCAAAGTATAATCTTTTAAAGTATAATCTATTATGGTACGTAAAATAGCCTGGCAGGTAGAGTTAGCATTTTCAAATGCCAGTTGTTTTGTCACTATATTAGCTGCCTCGGAATTAGAAATTACTCTGTTTACCACCTCTGCGAGCCATGAGAGAAAATCTTCATATGGCTCTTCAGGTTTTTGTTTGATATTAGAGAAGGAGGAGGTTGTTGATTCGTTTCCTTCAAGCAATGATCGCCAAGCCACAGTAGCACAGGTGGCTACTTGTTGAAGGGTCATTTTATCTAGTTTCATTAGTTCTAGAAGTAAGGCATATTCATTATTCCTATCAACATTTTTTACAATATATCTTGGACCATAAATTAGGTTGCTATCAGCCTGTTTTGGGGCTAGGTCCTCATATTCAGTTCTCCAAAGTATGAATTGTCCTCCAGATAAACAAGCTTTAGCAACAGCCTTCCAATCATAGGGTGTCATCCATCTGGCTGCTAAAATTTCTAAATTGTAAAGTGTATGGGGTTGTAGGCCCATACGAAGCACAAGCATGTTTTACTTATTTTATCATTTTCATTTGAATGGGTTCCCATTGGATGGCTTCTGCCCCTTCCCCTCACCTACTATCAAATATTACAGGAAAGCAAACATCCAGGTGGGGATGAAAGTCATCTTTGGGGCTAGAAAGGACCCTTCTCCAGGGAACTCCTAGTGTGGGCCCTTCACTCCTACGGGGGGGGGAGGGTGGTGTGAGGAGGGCCAGAATATGCCATATCTTTTTATTCATATTCCAAAGAGCTTTTAACTGTTTGATGTTTATATTTTATGGATGTTTTAACTGGAGATGTCTCCCTTAAGCTCCTATGGGTGTATGACCTAATAGGAGATATTTCTCCTGAGTTCCTGAGAGCAGAAGGCCAATTGGGGAAGTTTCTCTTGAATTTCTAGGAGCGGTTGGTCTGATAGGGGATGTTTCCCTTTAACTCCTCAGAGCAGAAGGTCTCATTGGGGTAGTTTCTTTTAAACTCCTTAGAGCATCTTTATTTAACAAAGGCCAATCCTCATCAGAGTGATATTGAGTTATTTTTTCTTCCAAATTCTCCTCATCTGAGGGCTGGTTTCTAATCTCATCCCTATTATTTATCTTTTCCTAGGCAGTCATTGCAGCTATCATTTCATGTAACTGCCACTAATTAGGTAAAACCTCTTTTTCCTCCTTTTCCGCTTTTATAGTTACACTTTTTTCTTCACTTTCTTCTGTAATATGTACCTTTTCAGAATCGGGAGCAGGATCTAAATCATCTCTATTTTCTATAAAGTAAAGGCATCTGTAGGCACTTTTTCTGAGCCATGTTCAGTATGGTAAGATTTTAGTTGTTTTCCTACTCTCTCCCAGGTATCTAAGTTGACAGTGCACTCCTCTGGAAACCAAGGGCACTGTTCTTGTACAAATGAAAAAAAAAAAGTGAATGTTAGTTTTATTAACCTTAATTCCTCTTTTACTTAACAACTGCAAGAATACTCCTATAAAAGGCTGTCTTTCTTTTCACTCACTGTTACCCATGTCAGAAAATTAAGATTTAGTAAAGGTTTAGTTTCTTCCTTGTCAAAGTTTTACCTTTGTCAAGAGGGGTTTCTTACAACACGTAGAAAGTTTGCCTTGTCAAAGTTTTTACCCCTGCCAAGGGGAGTTTCTTTCAACCCGTCTACCCTTTACAAAGGGGGGGGGGTTCTTTCAACCTGTCGGCTTCTTTCAACCCTTAAACATTTCCCACTCCTTCTAACTCTACTTATCTTATGCAGAAAGATCCTAGGAACCCGAGTGGAGTCCTATCCATCCTGAATTACTGAGAACTTCTGAGACCTACCTTCAAATAACGAATTCTGGTCACCATTTGCCAGGGTCCAGCTCCAAGGATCCAGGGAATTAGAAGCGGGGATGGAGTCACAGTCTGGGAAAGGCATATTTAATTAGAAATATAAGAGAGATTAGGAAAAAATAGTGTACTAGGAAAATTTAGTGGATAAAAGAGGCTGAATAACTTGGTTTACGTGGAAAAATAATGAAACCTCAGGACAAGAGGTTTGTACCATGTACATTAGGCCACCAGCGCCTGATTGAATACTGGAGGGTGCCTGCCTTGGGCTCCCTCTCACGTGGGTCTTAGAAGCCAGGGCAAGTAAGTAGACGTGGTGAGCCTCTGCACTTCAGATGGGAATTCAGACAGAAAAGGAGAGGGAGGGAGAGGGATAAAGAGAGAGACGAAGTCGACACGGGGGGAGCCAGATTTCCAATTAACCAGTTCGAGAAGCTGGTCTTAGAACCTGGTCCATCCTTTATTGTCCAGAAAAAGCTTTTTATACTTTTGGTTGTACATAGAGATCAATGGATAATACAAAATTATGCAGCGTCAGCAGCCCTGACTCTTATCGAGACCAGGCTTTTACTCTGCATACCTAGCTGTATACACAAGTTTTAGTTGATTTCCATTATCTTCTGGCCAGAAGGCCAATTAACATTTTATGACCCTTTTCTGATAAGGGTCTGTCAGCCAGAAAACTTATTTGTCTTAATAGTGTTGTTCTTCCCAAAGTCTGGTGCCACTCTCAGAAAGCACTAAAGTTACATTCTTACATAGCAAGGACACAACAATTTATAACAAAGAAAGAGGAGTACAGAGATTTAGAACAAAGAGAAAATTCATTAACTCAAAAAGTCTAGTGTTGCTAACATCAAAAACTACTATATTCCTTTTTCTATATCCCAATTACATTGACTAATAGTATCTTTCAGGTGCCTAAAAGATAAAGAATATGGAGGCCTGGCAGCAGTCATTGACTCAACAATGAAAACCTTCTACCGATATAATTCTTAGCTTTTCCGAAAAAGCTCTGTTTCTTTAAGATGCTTTAAGCTTCGTGCCTCTCATGGTTAGGGGGCTGTAACAATCACAAGTTGTAAAAGTCCAGGGAACCTGTCAGGCAAGTTAGAGAGCCAACAGAGGGATTTGAGCTGATACATTCATTTCATATACAGGAGACCAATTGGAGCTCTAACTTAACTTATTCCAGAGAAAGGTGGTCGGGGATAGCCCCCTGTAATGTCAGAAGAGTATAGTATAGCAGACAGTAAACAGACAGATTTTGGTTTCAGGGTAGATGCTCAGGCAGAGGACCCCTTGGGACCTGACACGCCTTGCACTTCAGGTCTCTCCGTATGAAATTGTCATGGGTGGGATCTCCCATGCTGGCTCCCAGCACCCCGACATAACCGTCTCCACTCGAGAGGAACACTGAGCGTCCCACCGCAACTCAAGAAGAGCCTCGGTTTTCCCTCCTCATCTCGAGATGAGGGTCCAATTCCCTGTTTCGATGGGAAAGGAATCCCAGTGTTCCCGTCACATCTCAAGAGAAGGCGTTTTCAACTTGAAAGTCGAGAGGAACGCCAGGGGTCGTGCTAGCATTCCAAACAACCCTGATGTCTCAATCCACTCCAGATACATCTGATTATCCTGCACTGACTCGACTGTCACCCCAAGTATCGACTCCAAACATGATGGCAGGAGTGACAGCCTTGTGGCACCTTGAAAGAAAGCCACAGATCCCTAGGTCAACTCAAGAGGAAGCCTGACACTGCTTTTCCAGCTCAAGAGTAAAGCGGACTTGCATATCTCCACCCGAGACGAGGTGTGACTCCACTGTGGAAACTCTGTAGGAACCCAGAGATCCATGTCAGTACTGGACAGGAAACCAGAGGTTCTGGCCTCAAATCCATATGAGGACCTTGGCCCCAGCACCGACTGGAGAGGAATCCTGAGAGGCCCCGCACAACAGGCATGGAGAATGAACTTTCCTGAGGCATCACAAGCACATCGCTGAGGTCCAAATTGTAAGTCGAGAGGAACCCCATGTTTCCTGCCTCAACTCAAGAAAAACCAAGAGATTCTCCCCTCAACACTAGATGGGGCCCTTTTCCACTGCGGCAACTCGAGAGAAATCCCACCTTCCCTCTTGAGCCTCAGAAAGGTACTTGACACCCTAGATGCAACACTTGAAGTTCCAGGACATACCATCTCCTTTCAAGTGGAACACCGACGGTCCCACCACAACTCAAGAAGAGTCCCAGTTTTCCCTTCTCATCTCGAGATGAAGGTTCATTTCCCTGCTTCATCTAGAAAGGAATCCCGGCCATCCCGTCACACTTCAAGGGGTGGCGGTTTCAATTTGGAACTCGTGAGGAACACCAGGGATCGTAGAACCATTACAAAAGACCCTGATGTCTTGATGCACTCCAGAGAAAATAGGTTCAACAGCACTGACTCGACTGTCACCTGGAGTATCAACTCCAAACACAATGGCAGGTGTGAGAGCCCTGTGGCACTCTAGAGAAAGCCACCGATCCCTATGTCAACTCGAGAGGAAGCCTAAAAATACTTTGACAGATCAAGAGGAAAGCGGACTTGCATGTCTCCAAGCAAAAAGAGGCCTGATTCCCCTTTTGGAACTCCATAGGAAACACGAGATCCTTGTCAGCACTGGAGAGAAACCCTGAGGTTTTGGCTGCAGATCCAGATGAGGACCTTGGCCCCTCCAACGACTGGAAAGGAATCCCGAGAGACCCCTCGCAACTCAGTTGAGACTTGACTTTCCTGAGGCAACACAAG
The DNA here is from genome assembly GCA_006410555.1 of Capra ibex. Taxonomy (NCBI): domain Eukaryota; kingdom Metazoa; phylum Chordata; class Mammalia; order Artiodactyla; family Bovidae; genus Capra; species Capra ibex. The sequence continues at coordinate 70,284,721 of SJYO01048061.1, read as the reverse complement.
CGGGTCCCTGATGTCCCCGTTGTAACTCGAGAGGAACCTCAAGTGTGCTGTTGCAACTCAAAAGAAAAAAAAACCCAGGAGATTCTCCCCTCAATGCGAGATGAGGCCCTTGTCCGCTGTGGCATCTCGAGAGAAATCCCACTTACCCTCTTGAGCCTCAAAAGGGTCCTTGACACACTAGATGAAACTCAAGAATTTCCCCAACATACCCGTCTCCACTCGAGAGGAACACTGAGTTCCCTGACACAACTCAAGAAGAGCCCCGTTTTTCCCTCCTCATCTTGAGATGAGGGTCCATTTCCCTGCTTCGTTGGGAAAGAAATACCGGCATTGCCGAAGCACTTCAAGAGGAGGCACTCTCAAATTGAAAGTTGAGAGAAATGCCAGGTGTTGGGCCACCATTCCAAAAGACGCCGATGTCCCAATCCACTCCAGATACACCTGATTATCCTGCACTGACTAGACTGTCACCCCGAGTATCACTCAAAACATGATGATGACACATGTGACAGCCCTGTGCATCTCGAAAGAAAGCCACAGATCCCTATTGTCAACTCGGCAGGAAGACTGACACTACTGTACAGCTGGAAAGGAAAGCGGAATTGCATGTCACCACACGAGACAAAGCCTGACTCCCTTGTTGAAAGTAAATAGGAATCCCAAGATCATGTCAGCACTGGAGAGGAATGCTCAGCTTCCAGCCTCAGCTGCAGATGAGGACCTAGGACCTGGCACTGACTTGAGAGGAATCCTCGAATGGAGACTGGACTTTCCTGAGGCAACACCAGCAGGTTCCTGAGGTCCCTGTTGTAACTCCAGAGGAACCCCGTATTTCCTGCCACAACTCGAGAAAAACCAAGAGATTCTCCCCTCAATGCAAGATGAGGACATTTTCCATGGCGAAATATTGAGAGAAATCTAACCTTCACTCTTTAGACTTGAAAGCGTCCATGACACCCTGGATGCAACTTCAGTTCCCCAACATACCTGTCTTGACTCGAGAGGAACACCGAGGGTGCCGCCACAAATCAAGAAGAGCCCTGTTTTCCCCTCCTCATCTCTACATGAGGGTCCAATGCCCCGATTTCTCAGGAAACATATCCCGGCGTTCCCGATGCACCTCAAGAGGAGGGGGTCTCCACTTGAAAATCGAGAGTAACTCCAGGGGTCGTGCCACCATTCCAAAATGCCCCGATATCCAAATCCACTCTATATACACCAGATTCCCCTGCACTGACTCGACTGTGGCCTCGAGTATCGACTCGCAAGATGATGGCACGTGTGACAATCCTGTGCACCTCGAGAGAAAGACACAGATCCCTTAGTCAACTGGACAGGAATCCTGATAGTGCTGTTACATCTCGAGAGGAAAGCGGATTTGCTAGTCTTCACACAAGACAGGGTTGATTACACGTTGAAACTCCATCGGAACCTCAAGATCTTTGTCAGCACTAGAGAGGAAACCTGAGGTTCCCGCCTCAGCTCCAGATGAGGACTTAAGACTCGGCACCGACTGGAGAGGAATCCCGAAAGGCCCATCGCAAATTGCCTGGAGACTGAACTTTCCTGATGCAACACGAGCAGGTCCCTGAGGTCAACACCATAACTCGAAAGGAAGCCAAAGTTTCCTGCCGCAACCCTAGAAAAACCAGGAGATTCTCCCCTCAATGCGAGATGAGGCCCTTTTCTGCTGCAGCGTCTCGAGAGAAATCCCACCTTCCCTCTTGAGCCTCGAAAGGGTGCTTGGAACCCTGGATGGAAGTCAAGAAGTTCCCCAACATAAACGTCTCCACTCAAAAAGAACACAAAGGGTCCCAACACAACTTAAGAAGGGCCCGGTTTCTCCCTCCTCATCTCAAGATGAGGGTCCATTTCCCTGCTTCGTTGGGAAAGGAATCCTGGAGTTCCCGTAGCACCTCTAGTACAGGTGGTCTCACCTTGAAAGTTGAAAGGAAGTCCAGGGATCGTGCCACCATTCCAAAAGACCCCGATGTCCCAACCCACTCCAGATTCACAGGGTTCCCCTGCACTGACTACTCTGTCACACCGAGTATTGACTCAAAACACGATGGCACATGTGACAGCATTGTGACACCTCGAGGCAAAGCCACAGATTCCTATGTCAACACTGCAGAAGCCAGACACTACTGTTACATCTTGGAAGGAAAGCGAACTTGGATGTCTCACCAAGAGACTAGGCCTGACTCCCCTGTTGAAACTCCATAGGAACCTCAAGATCTATGTCAGCATTTCAGAGGAACCCTGAGGTTAAGCCCTCAGGTACAAATGAGGACCTAAGTACGGCACTGACTGGAGAGGAATCCCAAGAGGCCCCTTGCAACTCGCAGTGAGACTGGGTTTTCCTGATGCCACACGAGCGGGTCCCTGAGGTCCCCACCATAACTCAAGAGGAACCCCGAGTTTCCTGCCACAACACGAGAACAACCAGGAGATTTTCTCCTCAACGCGAGATGAGGCATTTTCTGCTTTGGTGCCTCGAGAGAAATCCCACCTTCCCTCTTGAGCCTTGAAAGGGTCATTGACACCCTTGAGGCAACTCAAGAAGTTCCCCAATATACCCGTCTCCACTCTAGAGAAACACCGAGGTTCCCACCACAACTCAAGAGCCCCGTTTTTCCCTCCTCATCTCGAGATGAGGGTCCCTTTCCCTGCCTCATCAGAAAAGGAATCCCGGCATTCCCGTCGCACCTCAAGAGGAAGCGCTTTCAAGTTGAAAATCGAGAGGACCTCCAGGGGTCCTGCCATGTTTCCAAAAGACCCTGATGTCCTAGTCCACTCCAGATACACCTGATTCCCCTGCACTGTCTCGACTGTCACCCCGAGTATCGACTCACAACATGATAGCAGGTGTGACACCGCTGTTGCACCTCGAGAAAAAAACACAGATCCCTATGTCAACTCGACAGGAAGCCTGACACTATTGTTACAGCTTGAGAGGAAAGCGAACTTGCATATCTCCACATGAGGCAGGGCCTGACTCCCCTGTGGAAACTTCATAGGAACCCCGAGATCCATGTCAGCACTTGCCAGGAGTCAGCACAAGAGATCCCACCCATGACAAGTTCATGCAGAGAGGCCTTATGGGCATGGCATTTCAGGCCTCAGGGGTTCCCCTTGGAATTTCCTGAGCATCCACCCCCAAAAGCCAGAGTCTGCCTGGTGTACTGTGTTATGCTTTCCACCTACTCTTCTGACATTAACAGGGGGCTGTCCCCTCACCACCTTTTTCTGGAAAAATTAATTTAGAGCTTTTAGATAATAAGTCTCTTGGGCATAATAAGACTGTTTCAATCCAAAAACACGTCTGATGGCTTTCTAGCTTGCCTGCCGGTCTTACAGCTGTGCATGTGAATGTCTGCAGCCTCCCGACTATGAGAGGCACAGGAAGCTTAAAACTTCCTAGGAATGTAGGGGCTTCAAAGGAGTCAAATCATTAGAATAGGACTGATTAAAGGTTTCATTTGTTGAGCCAATACTTGATGCCAAATTTTCATAACTTTTATTTTTTAGATATAGTTGGTATATAGAAAAAACAGGTAGTAGACCCAGTATTAGCAACATTAGATCTTTGAGTTAAGTACTTTCTTTGTTATAACCCACTGCACCTTTGTTATACAGGAATGTAACTTTATTTAGTACTTAGAGGGTGATGCAGAGTAAAGAAAAAACACTTCTAGGGAAAAAGTTTTCTGGTTGATAGACATTTATTTAGGAAGAGAGCCATAACAATGTTAACAGGCCTCTTGGCCAGAAGATAATGTAAACCACATGAGACCTTTTGTATATGGGAAGATATGCAAAAAGAAAGCCTGGTCTCAATGAGGGTCAGGACTGCTGCCCCTGCATAACCCGCATATTCCATTGTTTCTTTATTTACAACTTTAGGTATATAAGTTGATTTTGAAAATAAAGTAGTGAGTCTTGCACAGATGCAGGGCTCCCCCATGTCCTTCTTTTATCTCCATTTCCAGCTAAATTCCCATCTGGAGCGCGGAGGCTTGCCAAGTCTAATTATTTGACCCGGCTTCTAACATCCACGCGAGAGGGAGCTCAAGGTGGGGCACCGTCTGCTATTCAAGTGGGCGTCGGTGGCCTGACATAGATGGTGCAAACCTCGTCTCGAGGTTTTATTAGTTTTCCACATAAACCAAGTTATTCAGCCACTTTTCTCTACTAATTTTTCTATTACACTATTCCTTCTTAATCTCTTTATATTTCTAATTAAATAGTCCTTTTCCTGACTCCGACTCCATCCATGCTTCTAATTCCCTGGATGCACTGGAGAGGAAGCCTGAGGTTGTGGCCTCAGCTCCAGATGAGGACCTAGGACCCCACACCGACTGGAGAGGAATCCTGAAAAGCCTCTCGCAACTCGCCAGGAGACTGGACTTTCCTTAGGCCACAAGAGCGGGTCTCTGAAGTCCCCTTCATAACTCGAGAGGAACCCCAAGTTCCTGCCGCTACTCGAGAAAAAACAAGAGATCACCCTTCAATGCGAGATGAGGCCCTTTTCCGTTGTGGCATCTCGAGAGAAATCCCACCTTCCCTCTTGAGCCTCAAAAGGGTCTTTGACACCCTTGATGCAACTCAAGAAGTACACCAACATACCCGTCCCCACTCGAGAGTAACCACGAGGGTCCTGCCACAACTCAAGAAGAACCCCATTTTCCCTCCTCATCTCGAAATGAGGGTTCCTTTCCCTGCTTCATCAAGAAAGGAATCCCGGCATTCCCATCGCACTTAAAGAGGAGGTGCTCTCAGGAACTCCAGGGGACATGCCAACATTCCAAAAGACCAGGTGTCCCAGTTCACTCCAGATACGCCTGATTACCCTGCACAGACTCGACTGTCACTCAGTATCAATTCACAAAACGATGGCATGTGTGACAGCCCTGTGGCATGTCGAGAGAAAGCAACAAATCCCTATGTCAACTCGACAGGAAGACTAACACTACTGTTACAGCTAGAAAAGAAAGCGGACATGCATGTCTGCACAAGAGATGAGTCCTGACTCCCCTAGGGAAACTCCATAGGAACCCCTATCCATGTCAGCCCTGGATAGGAACACTGAGGTTGCAGTCTCAGCTTCAGATGAGGACCTAGGACCCGGCACCGACTGGAGAGGAATCCCGAGAGGCCCTTTGCAACTCGCATGGAGACTGGAGTTGCCTGAAGCCACAGGAGCAGGTCCTTGAGTTCCCCATTGTAACTCAAGAGGAACCCCAAGTTTCCTGCTGCAACACGAAAAAAACCAGAAGATTCTTCCCTCAACACGAGATGAGGCCCTTTTCTGCTGCAACGTCTCAAGAGACATCCCATCTTCCCCCTTGAGCCTCGAAAGGGCCATTGACACCCTTGATGCAACTCAGGAAGTTCCCCAACATACCTGACTCGGCTCGAAAGGGAAAACCGAGGATCCCACAATAGCTCAAGAAGAGCCCCATTTTTCCCTCCTCATGTTGAGATGAGGGTCCTTTTCCCTGCTTTGTTGGGAAAGGAATCCCAGAATTCCAGTTGTACCTCAAGAGAAGGTGCCCTCAACTTGAAAGTTGAGAGGAACTCCAGGGGTCGTGCTACCATTGCAAAAGAACCCAATGACCGACTCCACTCCAGATACACCTGATTCCTCTGCACTGACTGGACTGTCACATCGAGTATCGACTCACAACATGATGGCACGTGTAACAGCCCAGTGGCACCTCGAGAGATAATGACAGAACCCTATCTAAACTCGAGAGTAAGCCTGACACTACTGTTACATTTCGGGAGGAAAGTAGACTTGCATGTCTCCATACGAGACGAGGCCTGACTCCTCTGAGGAAACTCCAGAGGATTCCCTAGATCCATGTCAGCACTGTAGAGGAAACTTGAGGTTGCAGCCTCAAATCCAGATGATGACTTCGGCCATGGCAGCGACTGCAGAGAAATCCCGAGAGCCCCTCACAATTCACATGGAGACTGGAGTTTCCTGAGGCAACACGAATAGGTCCCTGACATCCCCATCGTGCGTAACTCAAGAGGAACCCCAAGTTTCCAGCCACAACTCGAGAAACACCAGGAGATTCTCCCCTCAACGCAACATGAGGCCCTTTTCCGCTGTGGCATTTTGAGAGAAATCAAACCTTCCCTCTTGAGCCTCAAAAGGGTCCTTTGCAACTTTGAGGCCACTCAAGAAGTTCCCGGACATACCCGTTTTCACTCGAGAGGAACACCGATGATCCAGCCACAACTCAAGAAGAGTCCCGCTTTTCCCTCCTCATCTCGAGATGAGGGTCCATTTCCCTGCTTCCTTGGGAAAGGAATCTCAGCATTCCTGTCGCACCTGAAGAGGAAGTGGTCTCAACTTGAAGTTCCAGTGGAACTTCAGAAGTTCCACCATTCCAAAAGATCTCGATGTCCCAATCCACTACAGATACACCTGACTCCCCTGCACTGACTCGACAGTCACCCCAAGGATCGACTCAAAAAAAACCATGGCAGGTGTGACAGCCCTGTGGCAACTCGAGAAAAAGCCACCAATTCCTATGTCAACTCGACAAGAAGCTTGACACTGCTTTTCCAGCTCGATATGAGAGCGGGCTTGCATGTCTCCACACGAGACAAGGCCTGACTCCTCTGTGGAAACTCCAGAAGAATGCCGAGATCCATGTCAACACACGAGAGGAATCCTGAGGTTCCGGCCTCTACTCCAGATGAGGACTTCAGCCCTGGCAGCGACTGCAGAGGTATCTGGAGAGGCCCCTCGCAAATCGCATGGAGACTGGACTTTCCTGAGGCAACATGAGCGGGTCACTGAGGTCCCTGTCGTAACTCGAGAGGAACCCCACATTTGCTGGCCCAATTATAGAAAAACCAGGAGTTTCTCCCCTCAACGTGAGAAAAGGCCCTTTTCTGCTGTGGCATCTCGAGAGAAATCCAACCTTCCCTCTTGAGCCTCAAAAACGTCCTTGACACCCTTGAGCCAACTCAGTAAGTTCCCCAACATCCCCGTCTCCACTCGAGAGGAACACTGAGGGTCCTGCCACAAATCAAGATGAGCCCCACTTTTCCCTCCTCATCTCTACATGAGTGTCCGTTTCCCTGCTTCGTCGGGAAAGGAATCCTGGCACTCCCGTCGCACCTCAAGAGGAGGCAGTCTCAACTTGAAGCTCCAGTGGAACTCCAGGTGTTGTTCCAACATTCCAAAAGATCCTGATGTCCCAATCCACTCCAGATACACCTGACTCCCCTTCACTGACTCGACAGTCACCCCGAGGATCGACTCAAAACACCATGGCTGATGTGACAGCCCTGTGGCACCACAAGAAAAAGCCACCGATCCCTATGTCAACTCGACAGGAAGACTGACAATGCTTTTCCAGCTCGAGAGAATAGCAGACTTGCATGTCTACACATGAGACAAGGCCTGACTCCCCTGTGGAAACTCCAGAGCAACCCCGAGATCCATGTCAGCAAAGGAGAGGAACCCTGAGGTTCCGGCCTCAACTCCAGATGAGGACCTCGGCCCCGGTAGTGACTGCAGAGGAATCCCGAGAGGCCCCTCACAACTCGCATGGAGATTGGACTTCCCTGAGGCCAAACAGGTGGGTCCCTGAGGTTCCAGTTGTAACTCAAGAGGAACCCCAAGTTTCCTGCCGCAACTCAAGAAAATCCAGGAGTTCTCCCATCAACGCGAGATCATGCCCTTTTCCGCTGCAGTGTCTCGAGAGAAATCCCACCTTCCCTCTTGAGACTTGAAAGGGTCCTTGACACCGTTGAGGCAACTCAAATGTTCCACGACATACCCGTCTCCACTTGACAGGAACACCGAGGGTCCCGCCACAACTCAAGAAGAGCCCTGGGTTTCCCTCCTCATCTCGAGATGAAGGTCCATTTTCCTGCTTCTTCGGGAAAGGAATCCCGGTGTTACCGTCGCACCTCAAGAGGAGGCGGTCTCAACTGGACACTCGGGAGGAACTCCAGGGATCATGCCACCATTCCAAAAGACCCCAATGTCCCAATTCACTCCAGATACAACTGACAATGCCAGGCACAGGGGTTTCCTGAGGCTTGATCATGCCTTTGCGTATGCCAAGCCTCCCTCCACATGACCTTTGCCCTGGGCGGCATTCCTCACGCTGGCTCCTGGCATCTCCCCATTTTTTTTTTTTAATAATCAGGTGCAGCTCAGTCAAGAGCTTCTGGATGTTCTGCCAAAGAATCCTGGCAATAAAAGGAAGAATGATTATAAGAAGAAAGATTAGAGCACCAACAGCACTCCAAGTCAATAAAAAATTCCTAGGCATGATGAGAGTGTTTCAACTTACGGACTCCTCTGAAGGTTATCTAGCCCACCTGTATAGGTGTGTCCAGCCACATGTGATTGTTTACAGCCTCCCAACCTGAGAGGCAGGAGATGTTTTAGACTTACTAAAGGCAAATTCTTTTGGGAAGTTAGAAATTATTAGTATAGTGGGTTGATTAGGAATTACATTGGTGAAGGGTTTTTCATCTGTTTTGTCAATAATTGCTGTTAATTCCCTGCCCTGGATGTGACAAGGGTGTCTCAGGTCAAACCTCTCTGCTGACAAACTAGCTTGTGTGACAGGATTATCCATACTCCTGCCACCATGCACATGATTGTTTACTACCGCTCAACTATAAACAGCACAGAGAGTTTGGAGTATTTTGAAAGTCTTTGTTAGCATAGGGCTTGTCTCATTGTTGAGTCAATGATTGCCACCAGGCCTTCATATCCTTAGGCACCTGGGAATATATTAATCAATGTATTTGGAATGTAGAAATGGAAATATAGTAGTTTTTAAGGTTAACAATACTAGACTTTTTGAGTTAATGAATTTTATCTTTTGTAATACATCACTGTACTTTGTTATAAATCGCTGTGTCCTTGCTATGTAAAAATGTAACTTTATCACTATCTTAAGACTAAATAGATCTTAAGGGGAACGTTGATGAAAGGATTTTCATTTGTTGGGCTAAGGTTTGCTGCTAAATCTCCATATTCCCTGTCCTTTTAATGAATATAACTAACATATAGAAGAAATAAGTATTAACCTTTAAGTACATAGGAGAAATAAGTATTAACCTTTAAGATTAACCATGTTAACCTTGGGTTAAATAAATTCCTTTCTTGATTGTAACTAACTACATTATCACCCTATAGGAATGCAACTTTATTTGGAGGGTGGTGCCTGGTTTAAGAAAAAACACACTTGGAAGAAACAAGTTTTTTGGATATCAGAAAGAAAGGATTGTAAAATATCAGCAGGTCTAATGGCCAGAAGATGATGTAAAACCCCTAAGATTTTATTTTTTTATACATTTATTTGAAGCACCTGATTTTGATAAAGGTCAGGACTGCTGACCTCCGCATGACTCTGTATTCATCCTTATGTATAATAAAAGGTATATAAGCAAACCTAAAAATAAAGAAATGGGATCAGTTTCTGGAAAGACTGATTCCCCCATGTCGTTCTTTCTTGCTCCCCGTTTTTCTGGCTGAATTCCCATCTGGAGCATGGGTGCTCGCCATGTCTACTTACTTGTCCTGGCTTTCAAGCCCACGCAAGAAGGATCCCAAGGAGGGGCACACTCCGATATTCAAGTGGCACCAGTGGCCCAACGTAGATGGTGCAAATTCCTTGTCTTGAAATTTTATTGGAATCCCACGTAAACCAATTTATTCAGTCTCTTTTTCTCTCCTACTATTTTCTGGCAGAATACCCATCTGGTGCATGGGTACCCACCAAGCCTGCTAATTTTGCCTGGACTTCTAAGATCAGACCGAGGGGGCCTCAGTGCCTCCTCTCCTTCAGGAGAATGGGAAGACGCCTGTGACCTACGTAGGAGGTGATTGGTATTCCATGTAAACCAAGTTATTCAATCTCTTTTGCTCTGCTAATTTTCTAATCCCTCTCTATCTGTAATTAAATAAGTTATTTCCAAGGACACCAACACTGGCCCCACCTTTGAATCACCCTAGATCCACCAGTGCTGGACGCTGGGATGTCTCCCCTGCACTGACTCAGTGGTCACCCTAAGGATCGACTCAAAACAGGATGGCAGGTGTGACAGCCCTGTGGCACCTCGAGAGAAAACCACCTATCCCTATGCCAATTCGACAGGAAGCAACTCGAATGGAAACTAGACTTTCCTTAGGCCACATGAGCGAGTCCCTGAGGTCCCCGTCATAACTCAAGAGCAACCCCACGTTTCCTGCCTCAACTCGAGAAAAACCAGGAGATCTTCCCCTCAATGCGAAATGAGTCACTTTTCCGCTGTGGCATCTTGAGCATACTCCCACGTCCCTTTAGAGCCTCGAAAGGGTCCTTGAGACTTTGGATGCAACTCAAAGAGTTTCCCAACATACCAGTCTCCACTCGAGAGGAACTCCGAGGGTCCCACCACAACTCGAGAAGAGCCCCATTTTTCCCTCCTCATCTCGAGATGAGGGTCCATTTCCCTGCTTCATTGGGATAGGAATCCCGGCCTTCCAGTGGCACCTCAAGAGGAGGCCGTCTCAAACTGAAAGTCTAGAGGAATGCCAGGGATCTTGCCACCATTCCAAAAGACCCCAATTGCCGGGATCCAACACGGGAGATCCCACCCATGACAAATTCTTGTGGAGAAACCAAGACGGGGCAAGGCGAGTCAGGTCTCAAGGGGTACTCTGCCTGAGCATCTACCCCGACATCAAAATCTGTCTGTTTACTGTCTGCTATAGTATATTCTTCTGACATTACAGGCGCCATCCTCAACCTCCATTCTCTGGAAAAAGTTAACTTAGAGCTCCAACTGGTCTCCTGCATATGAAAGGAGTGGCTCAGCTCAAATCCCTCTGATGGCTCTCTACCTTGTCTGACAGATTCCCCCAGACGTTTACAACTTGTGAATTGTTTACAGCCCCCCAACCACGAAAGGCATGCTGCTTAAAGCATCTTAAAGATATAGAGCCTTTCCTAAAAAGCTAGAAATTGCATTGGGTATGGTTTTCACTGTTGAGTCAATGACTACGGCAAAGCCTCCATATTCTTTATCTTTTAGGCACCTGAAGGATACTAATCAATGTAATTGGGATATAGAAAAAGGAATAAAGTTGTTTTAATGTTAGCAACACTAGACTTTTGAGTTGATGAATTTTCTCTTTGTTTTAAATCACTTTACTCCACTTTCCTTGTTATAAATGGTTGTGTCCTTGCTATGTAAGAATGTAACTTTATTTAGTGCTTTCTGAGAGTGGCACCAGACTTTGGGAAGAACAACACTATTAAGGCAAAGAAGTTTTCTGGATGACAGACTGTTATCAGAAAAGGGCCATAAAATGTTAATTGACCTTCTGGCCAGAAGATGATGTAAATCACCTAAGACTTGTGTATACAACTAAGTATGCAGAGATAAAGCCTGATCTCGATAAGAGTCACGGCTGCTGATGCTGAATAATTGTGTATTATCCATTGATCTCTATGTACAACAAAAGTATAAAGAGCTCTTCCGGATAATAAACTTTGGTCCCGTCACTGGTAAGACTGGTTTCCTCCTTGTTGACTCTCTCTCTCTCTTTCTCCCTCTCCCTCCCTCTCCTTTTCAGGCTGAATTTCCATCTGGGGCATGGAGGCTCACCATGTATACTTACTTGCCCTGGCTTCTAAGACCCATGTGACAGGGTGCCCAAGGCAGGGCACACTCCGCTATTCAAGTGTGCACTGGTGGCTTACATAGATGGTGCAAACATCTTGTCTCGGGTTTTTATTAGCTCTCCGTGTATCCCAATGTATTCAGGCTTTTTTCTCCACTAATCTTCCTACTATACTATTCTATCCTAATCTTTATATTTCTAATTAAATAGTGTTTTCTAAGACGCCAACTCCGTCTCCCCTTTGAATTCCCTGGATCAACTGGGGCTGGAACCTGGCAAGTGGCTCCTGGAACAGGCTATTTGAAGGTAGGTCTCAGAAGTGCTCAGTAATTCAGGATGGATAGCACACCACTCAGGTTCCTAGCACTCCCCTGCATAAGATAAGTACCGTTAGAAGGAGTGGAAAGTGTTTAAGGATTGAAAGAAACCGAAGGGTTGAAAGAAACCCCCCCTTGGTGAAGGGTGGACGGGTTGAAAGACACCCCCCTTGGCAAGAGTAGAAACCGTGACAAGGCAGACTTTCTACGGGTTGAAGGAAACCCCCTTTGGCAAGGATAAAACCTTGACAAGGCAGTCTTTTACTGGTTGAAAAGAAAACCCCCCTTGGCTAAGTTAAAACCTTGACAAGGCAGACATTTTTATAAATCTTAATTTTCTGACATGCATAACAATGAGTTAAAAGACTGACAACCCTTTATAGAACTAATTTTGCAACTGTTAAACAAAAGAGAAATTAAAGTTAAAAAGGTTAGTTTTCAACTCTATTTTTAAATTTGTATAAGAGCAATGTCCTTGGTTTCCAGAAAATGGCACTGTTAATTTAGATACTTGGGTGAAGCTAGCAAAACAGCTAAAAACTTATTATACTTTGCATGGGATTGTAAATGATTTTGCTCTGTGGAATATGATTAGAAATGTTCTAGACTCCCGTCATGAAGCTGTTAGATAGCTTATGGGAGAGTCTATAGTGGTGGATGGTAGTTGGCCTCCACATTCTGAGCAAATCATATTTTCTGCAATTGATGAAAAAAAGGAGGGATACTGTGCTCTACCTCCTGAGGAAGGAGAGGGTTTACAGGATGCTGTGGCCGGGCGGGCTGGCGAGCCCCCTCCCCCTCTATGCAAACCTTTAAAAATTTATCCAAAGACTCCCAGAACATTGCTTCAGGTTGGAAAATATAACGAAATATTTTTAAACAAAGCAGCTTTTAAAACAGAGCCTGCTCCTTGCATAAAACCCCCTCAGGGGGTCCTCACCCAAGCCAAAAAAAAAAAAGAGAGAGAAAAGGAAAAAGAAAGAAAAATAATCGTAACAAAAGAGATTCTACAAATAAAAAACATTTCTCTTATGGCCAAATAGAACATTATTGCTGGCGATGTCCTGCTAAACGGAGACAACAAGCCACGTCAATCAACTTGCCCTGGCTTCTAAGACCCACGTGACAGGGCGCCCAAGGCGGGGCACACTCCGCTATTCAAGCGGAAGCTGGTGGATTACGTAGACGGTGCAAACATCTTGTCTCGGGTTTTTATTAGCTCTGTGTAACCCAAGGTATTCAGCCTCTTTTCTCCACTAATTTTCCTACTATACTATTCTATCCTGATCTTTATATTTCTAATTAAATAATGTTTTCTAAGACACCAACTCCATCTCCCCTTCAAATTCCCTGGATCAACCAGGGCTGGAATCTGGCAAGTGGCTCCCAGAACAGGATATTCGAAGGTAGGCCTCAGAAGTAGCTTAGGACTGGACCTCAGCTCCACTACCCCAACAATATTAACCCCTGATGTGCCGGTTACTCTGATTCCAATGGGAGTGGCTAACCCCCTGCTTGAGGGCATTGTAGGACTTGTACTAGGGCATAGCTTGCTTTCTTTTCAAAGAATTTTGGTGGTGTCTGGTGTAGTAGATTCTGGTGATACTGAAAAGTTAAAGTTTTTATCTCGCCACCTACTAAAACTGTTCAAATTAATAAAGATTAAAGAATAACACAGCTTTTGCTTTTACCTTATTAGACAAGCAAAACCTTGACTTCTCAAGCTAGGGGCCCCAGAAGATCTGGATCTAGTGATCTAGCTTTTTGCGTGCAGGGAATTACAGCTTCTAGGCCTTTAAAAGATCTTTTAATTCAAGGATATAAAATGTCAGGGCTGTGAGACACTAGAACAGACTTCTTGCATTGCTGGGAAAGACTGGCCCAGGTCCTGGCCAACACATGCTACTGAAAATGAGTTGGTGGGATTAGAGAAAGTGATAGGCAGGTTGGGAATGCTGCAGAGGAAAAAGTAAGGGAGAGTTTAAAACCTTGGTGAGTAGTGAGTTTCCCGTTGCTGGAGGTATTCGAGCAAAGATTAGATGGTTGCTTGTCATCTAAAAAGCTATAGGCCAGATTTGGGTTATGGAAGGATAACTGGAGAAGCTTATAAAGATATTGTGCAGCACCTCTTTATTTGGTTCTCATATTTAGGTCTGCCAAAAATTTTGAAAACTGATAATGTCCCTTTGAAGCTGCAGAGAGATTGTTTACTAACTTAAAATGATTTCCAAAAATTATTAGGGAATATTAATTGGATACTCCGACATTTAAAACTGAATACTGCAGATTTAAAGCCTTTTGTTTGATTGCTTAAAACACAATCCTAATCCCAGTTCTAAGAGAAAGTTAACTAATGAGACAGTCGGGTCTTTTTAAAGTGGATGAGGCTTTAAATGATCAGTTAATTAGGATTAATATTACCAAAAGATGAGATTAAATTATTATTGCCACAAAATATACACCTACAGGATGCTTGTGACAAGAAGGCCCATTGGTTCCATCTATCAATGACCCCAAGAAAAATAGTTTTATCTTATCCCAGCTTGGTGGCACAATTAATTTTAAAACGAAGAAAAAGAAGTGTGGAACTTTTTAGAAAAGAAGCAGCAAATATATTAATTCCATTCAGTGAGGATCAACTGCAAGTCTTTTACAAAATAGTGATGATTGGCAAGTTGCCCTGATAGCTTCAGAGGTCAAATTTTGTTTCATTTGCCCTTAAACCCCCACAGTAGTTAAAAATGCAAAAATATTAAATTGGTAGTTTGAGGATACCTGTGAAACTTTCCTAACTCTATTTAGTTCCTTCGCTCCCCTTTACCCTATGGGGGAGGGACGTGCTGTCTCAAATAGGAGTTGTTCGGAAAAGGAATTTCTCAATTTCTTAGTTATCAATAGGCAGTGCAGTTAAGAATACTTTATATATTGTTATAAATACATAATATAAATCTATTGGCCTAATTACAGTTTGCCTAATTAGGTATGGGTATAAATAAAATATAATAAATATATACCTAATTCTATTTATAAATTTATACTTAATTAATTCATATATAAATTAATATGGATCATGGAAAAAGCAAGAGAGCTCCAGAAAAACATAAATTTCTGCTTTATTGACTATGCCAGAGCCTTTGACTTGGTGGATCACAATAAACTGTGGAAAATTCTGAAAGAGATGGGAATAACAGACCACCTAACCTGCCTCTTAAGAAATCTGTATGCAGGTCAGGAAGCAACAGTTAGAACTGGACATGGAACAACAGACTGGTTCCAAATAGGAAAAGGAGTACGTCAAGGCTGTATATTGTCACCCTGCTTATTTAACTTATATGCAGAGTACATCATGAGAAACGTTGGACTGGAAGAATCACAAGCTGGAATCAAGTTTCCAGGAGAAATATCAATAACCTCAGATATGCAGATGACACCACCCTTATGGCTGAAAGTGAAGAGGAGCTAAAAAGGCTCTTGATGAAAGTGAAAGAGGAGAGTGAAAATGTTGGCTTAAAGCTCAACATTCAGAAAATGAAGATCATGGTAACTGGTCCCATCGCTTCATGGGAAATAGATGGGGAAACAGTGGAAACAGTGTCAGACTTTATTTTTTGGAGCTGCAAAATCACTGCAGATGGTGACTGCAACCATGAAATTAAAAGACGCTTACTCTTGGGAAGAAAAGTTATGACCAACCTAGATAGTATATTCAAAAGCAGAGACATTACTTTGCCAACTAACATCCGTCTAGTCAAGGCTGTGGTTTTTCCCGTAGTCATGTATGGATGTGAGAGTTTGACTGTGAAGAAGGCTGAGCACCAAAGAATTGATGCTTTTGAACTGTGGTGTGGGGAAAAACTCTTGAAAGTCCCTTGGACTGCAAGAAAATCCAACCAGTCCATTCTGAAGTAGATCAACCCTGGGATTTCTTTGGAAGGAGTGATGCTAAAGCTGAAACACCATTATTTTGGCCACATCATGAGAAGAGTTGACTCATTGGAAAAGACTCTGATGCTGGGAGGGATTGGGGGCAGGAGGAGATGGAGACGACTGAGGATGAGATGGCTGGATGGCATCACAGACTCAATGGACATGAGTCTGAGTGAACTTCGGGAGATGGTGATGAACAGGGAGGCCTGGTGTGCTGCAATTCATGGGATCTCAAAGCATCAGACACGACTGATTGACTCAACTGAACTGAACTGAACTGATATAATATATATATTGCAGCAATATAATATGTATATGGCTGATATTGATTGGTATAGATTGGTGTGCTGTGATAACATATATTATATATACTATATATTTGGTGGTGCAGAGGTTAAAGTGTCTGCCTGCAATGTGGGAGACCTGGGTTTGATCCCTGGGTTGGGATGATCCCCTGGAGAAGGAAATGGCAACCTACTCCAGTATTCTTGCCTGGAGAATCCCATGGACAGAGGAGCTTGGTAGGCTACAGTCCATGGGTCACAAAGAGTTGGACACGACTGAGCGACTTCACTTCACTTTCACTGTATAATTATACTGTGTGTGTGACATATATTATTACAGTACATTGGTTTGTGTTGGTTGGTGTTAGTTGCGTGCATGTTGTATTGCTGCAATATATATCAATTAATATTTAATTATAAAGATTAATTCAAGTACATTGATTCATATATCTGTCAATAAGTTTAGACTTATTGCCATATGTAAATAAATATAGTTCCCCCCATCAGATTTTACAACATGCTCTCTTTGTAATAGATAATTTAAATGCTGATTCGTCTGGAACAACAAAATGCAAAGCCTTTGGTAAAGTGGAAGGACCTTCTCTTGGGACAATGGAAAGGTCCCGACCCATTATTAACTGGCAGCTGAGGATGTGCTTGTATTTTTTCCACAGGATGCAGATTTGCTAATTTGGATCCCGGACAGGCTGATTCGTCATGTCACAGTCCCCCGGGTACCTGATTCCTCCACTGCCACGAACACAAAGAACAAGAAGAGAATTCCTCTGTCAAAGCCGCCACAGAAAACAGCCACGCACCAGGAGCTGAGGGCAGGGCCAGCCTCACTGATGGGACCCAGTGCGCTGTGCCCGCTGGCAGGAGAGGCAAGATAAACATCGAGATCCTGGCGGGACTGACAGAGATGCTGCAGCACGAACTCCGACCAGAAAATAATTCTACTTATTCTGTTTTGGTATGTGTACCCTCTCCTTATGTTTGTTTGTTTGTTTGTTTGTTTGTTTGTTTGTTTTTACCAGTGATTCTGGAAAACTTAATGTACAAATGGACCTAATGTAGTGTCTTGTGAACAATGTATGCTTTCATTTTGCTTAACTCCTCAATATAATGTTTGTTCTTTTCTGGTGTTAAAACGTCCACCCTATCTTATGGTGCCTGTAACTGTAACTACTTATTGGTATGATAATTATGGTCTTCCTGTGTTAAAACAACAACAAGATTTAATGCCATCAAGACGAATGGTGGGCTTACTAATCTTAAGGAATTCAGCTTTAATAACAACAATTACTACTGTTACTGTCACTATTATTGTTACTGTTAGCTTGGCAGCAATATCCTTGGCTCAACAAGTGATACTGCCCAATATGTTGAAAAATCTTATTTTGGGTGTTTGGGACAGCTCAGATGTTGGTTTAAATTTGGGGAAACTTCATAATCAGATACAGACCATGGAACACTCCCAGTTGGATTTTACTGCCGCAGGAGCAGCTAATGACTTTTTTCCACACCTTCTCTAACTTTATTTTGGGGAAGAACATTCTGTCTACTCTTTTCGGCTATGGCGCTGTGGGTGCTCGCCTTTTGATTCTCATAATCATTTTTCCTTGTATTGTCAGGATTCTTCAACAAAACATTCAGAGGCTCACAACTGAACTACGTGTGGCTCTTTAAGAAATAAAAAAAGGGGGAGATGCTGGGAGCCAGCATGGGAGATCCCACCCATGACAAGGTCATGTGGAGAGACCTGATGGGGCAAGGCGAGTCAGGTCTCAAGGGGTCTTCTGCCTGAGCATCTACCCCGAAACCAAAATCTGTCTGTTTACTGTCTGCTATATTATACTCTTATGACATTATCAGGGGCTATCCCCAACCACCTTTCTCTGGAAAAATGTAACTTAGAGCTCCAACTGGTCTCCTGCATATGAAAGGAGTGACACAGCTCAAATCCCTCTGATGGCTCTCTACCTTGCCTGATGGGTTCCCCCAAACTTTTACAACTTGTGAATTGTTTACAGCCCCCCAACCATGAGAGGCATGCCGCTTAAAACCTTTTAAAGATATAGAGCCTTTTCTAAAAAGCTAGAAATTATATTTGTGATGGGTTTCACTGCTGAGCCAATGACTGCTGCAAGGCCTCCATATTCTTTACCTCTTAGGCACCTGAAGGATATTAATAAATGTAATTGGGATGTAGAAAAAGGAATACAGTAGTTTTAATGTTAGCAACACTACTTTTGAGTTAATGAATTTTCTCTTTGTTATAAATCACTTTACTCCACTTTCCTTGTTATAAATGGTTGTGTCCTTGCTATGTAAGAATGTAACTTTATTTAGTGCTTTCTGAGAGTGGCACCAGACTTTGGGAAGAACAACACTATTAAGGCAAAGAAGTTTTCTGGATGACAGACTGTTATCAGAAAAGGGCCATAAAATGTTAATTGGCCTTCTGGCCAGAAGATGATGTAAATCATCTAAGACTTGGTTTTACAACTGGGTATGCAGAGAGAAAGCTTGGTCTCGATAAGAGTCAGGGCTGCTGACGCTGAATAATTTTGTATTTTCCATTGATCTTTATGTACAATCAAAATGATAAAAAGCCTTTCCAGACAATAAAAGATGGGCCAGTCACTGGAAAGACTGGTTTCTCCTGTGTTGACTCTCTCTCCCTCTCTTTCTCCCTCTCCCTCCCTCTCGTTTTCAGGCTGAATTCGCATGTAGGGTGTGGAGGCTCACCATGTCTACTTACTTGCCCTGGCTTCTAAAACCCAAGCGAGAGGGAACACGAGGTGGGGCACCCACCAATATGCAAGAGAGCGCTGGTGGTCTATGTAGATGGTGCAAACCTCTTGTCTCAGGGTTTATTAGCTGTCTGTGTTACCCAAGATATTCAGCCCATTTTCTCCACTAATTTTCCTACCATACTAATCTGTCCTAATCTTTATATTTCTAATTAAATAATCTTTTCTTAGATGCCAACTCTGTCTCCACTTCGAATTCCCTTGACCCACTGGGGCTGGACCCCAGCACCTGATGTCCCAATCCACTCCAGATACACCTGATTCCCCAGTATTGACTCGACTGTCACCCTGAATATCGACTCATAACATGATGACAGGTATGACAACCTTGCGGCATCTCTAGGGAAAGCCGCATATCCCTAGGTCAACTCAACAGGAAGCCTGACATTACAGTTACAGCTTGAGAGGAAAGTGGACTTGCATGTCTCCAAAAGAGCCAAGGCCTAACTACCCGGTTGAAACTCCAGGGGAACCCCGAGGTCCATGTCAGAATTGGAGAGGAACCCTGAAGTTCCAGCTTGAACTCCAGATGAAACCCAGCCCCGGCAGTGACTGGAGAAGAATACCAACAAGCCCCTCGCAACTGGCCTGGAGACTGGACTTTTCTGAGGCAAGACGAGGAGGTCCCTGAGGTCCCCGTCATAACTCGAGAGGAACCCTAAGTTTCTTGCCGCAACTCTAAAAAATAAAAATAAAAAGGAGATTCTCCCCTCAAAGCGGGATGAAGCCCTTTTCTGCTGCAACGTCTCGAGAGCAATCCCACTTTCCCTCTTGAGCCTCGAAATGGTCCTTGACATCCTTTAGGCAACTCAAGAATTTCCCCAACATACCCGTCTCCACTCGAGAGGAACTCAAGCATTCCGCCACAACTCAGGAAGAGCCCCAATTTTCTCTCCTTATTTCGAGATATGGGTCCATTTCCCTGCTTCATCGAGAAAGAAATCCCGTTGTTCCCCATCGCAGCTCAAGAGGGGGTGATCTCAACTTGGCACTTGAGAGGAACTCCAGTGGTCTTGCCACCATTCCAAAAGACCTCTATGTCCCAATCCACAACTGATACACCTGACTCACCTGCACTGACTCGACGGTCACCCTGAGGATCCACTCAAAACAGGAGGGCATGTGTGACAACCCTGTAGCATCTCGAAGAATGCCACTGATCCAAATGTCAACTTGACAGGTAGTCTGACACTGCTTTTCCAGCTGGAGAGGAGAGCGGGCTTTCATGTCTCCACATGAGATGAGGGCTGACTTCCCTGTGGAAACTTCAGAGGAACGCCAAGATCCGTGTCAGCACTGGAGAGGAAACTTGTGATTCCAGCCTCAACTCCAGATGAGGACCTCAGCCCTGGCAGCGACTGGAGAGGAATCGCAAGAGGCCCCTCGCAACTCTCAAAAACTCGGACTTCCCTGAGTCAACGTGAGTGGATCACTGAGCTCCCCGTCGTAACTTGAGAGGAACCCCAGTTTCCTGCTGCAACTCGAGAAAAACCAGGAGATTCTCCTCTCAACGCGAGATGAGACCCTTTTCCGCTGTGGCATCTCAAGGGAAATCTCATCTTTCCTCTTGAGCCTCGAAAGTTTCCTTGACACCATTGAGACAACTCAAGAAGTTCCACAACATAGCAGTCTCCACTCGAGAGGAACACCGAGTGTGCCACACAACTCAAGAAGAGTCCCAGTTTCCCCTCCTTATCTCAAGATAAGGGTCCATTTCCCTGCTTCGTCGGGAATGGAATCCTGGCATTCCTGTCGCTCCTCAGGAGTAAGCGGTCTCAATTTGAACCTCGAGAGAAACTCCAGGGGTCCTGCCACCATTCCAAAAGACCCCAATATCCCAATGCATTCCAGATACACCTGATTCCCCTGCACTGATTCGACGGTCACCCTGAGCATTGACTCAAAACACAATGGTAGGTGTGAGAGCCCTGTGGCACCTAGATAGAAAGTCACCGATCCCTATGTCAATTTGACAGGAAACCTGACACTGCTTTTCGAGCTCGAGTGGAGAGCCCACTTGCATGTCTCCTCACTAGACGAGGCCTAACTCCCCTATGGAAACTCCAGAGGATCCCCGAGATCCATGTCAGCACTGCAGAGGAAACCTGAGTTACCGGCCTCAAATCCACATGAGGACTGCGGCCTCGGCAACGACTGGATGGGAATCCCAAGATGCCCCTTGCAACTTGCATGAAGACAGGACTTTCCTGAGCCAACACGAGCGGGTACCTGAGGTCCCCGTCTTAACTCGAGAGGAACCCCAAGTTTCCTGCCAGAAGTGGAGAAAAACCATGAGGTTCTCCTTCAACGTGAGATGAGGGCCTTTCCCACTGAGGCGTCTCAAGAGAAATGCCACCTTCCCTCTTGAGCCTCAAAAGGATCCTTGACACCCTTGAAGCAAATCAAGAAGTTCCTGACTTACCCATCTCCACTAAAGAGGAACACCAAGGTTCTGCCACAACTCAAGAAGTGCACCTGTTTTCACTCCTCATCTCAAGATGAGGGACCATTTCCCTGCTTCGTCAGGAAAGGAATCATTGCGTTCCAAAAGCACCTGAAGTGGAGGCTCTCTCAACTTGAACCTCGAGAGAAACTCCAGAAGTTGAGCGATATTCCAAAAGACCCTGATGTGCCAATCCAGTCCAGATACAACTGACTCACTTGCACTGACTCGACGGTCACACCAAGGATTGACTCAAAACATGATGGCAGGCGTGACAGCTCTGTGGCATCTCGAGAAAAAGCCACTGATGCCTATGTCAACTCAACAGGAAGCCTGACACTGCTTTTCCAGCTTGAGAGCAAAGCGGACTTGCATGTCTCCAAACGAGATGAGGCCTGACTCTCTTGTGGATACTCCAAATGAACCCCGTGATCCATGTCAGCACTGGAGAGGAACACTGAGGTTCCAGCCTTAACTCCAGATGAGGACCTCAGCCCCAGCAGCGACTGGAGAGGAATCCTGATGGGTCTATCTCAACTCGCAAGGAGACTGGACTTTTCTGAGGCAACACGAGTGGGTCCCTGAGGTCCCCATCGTAACTTGGGAGTAACCCCAAGTTTCCTGCTGCAACTCGAGGAAAACTAGGAGATTCTCCCCTCAACATGAGATGTCGCCCTTTTCTGCTGCGATGTCTCAAAAGAAATCCCCCCTTCCCTCTTGAGCCACGAAAAATTCCTTGACACCCTTGAGGCAACTCAGAAGTTCCCCGACATACTCGTCTCCTTTCAAGAGGAACACCAATGGTTCCGCCAAACTCAAGAAGAGCCCCGGTATTCCCTCCTCATCTTGAGATGAGGGTCCATTTCCTGCTTCGTCGGGAAAGGAATTCTGATGTTTCCATCGAACCTCAAGAGGAGGTGGTCTCAACTTGAACATTGAGAGGAACTCCAGGGGTCATGCCACCATTCCAAGAGACCCTGATATCACAATCTACTCCAGATAAACCTGACTCCCCTGCACTGACTCAATGGCCACAGAGGGGATTGACTGAAAATTCGATGCAGATGTGACAGCCCTGTGGCACCTTGAGAGAAAGACACCGATCCCTATGTCAACCTGACAGGAAGCCTGACACTGCTTTTCCAACTCGAGAGGAGAGTAGACTTGCATGTCTCCCCATGAGACTAGGTCTGAATCCCCTGTGGAAACTCTAGAGTTATGCTGACATCCGTGGCAGCACTGGAGAGGAATCCTGAGGTTCCGGCCTCAACTCTATATGAGGACCGCGACCCTTAAAGAGACTGGAAAGGAATCCTGAGCAGCCTCTTGAAATTTGCATGGAGACTAAACTTTCCTGAGGCCATACGAGAGGGTCTGTGAGGTCCCCGTCATAACTTGAGAGCAACCCCAAGTTTCATGCTGCAACTCGACAAAAACCAGGAGATTCTCCCCTCAATGCTAGATGAGGCCCTTTTCCACTGCACTGTCTCGAGAGAAATCCCACCTCCCCTCTTGAGCCTGGAAATGGTTCTTGACACCCTTGAGGCAACTTAGGCAGTTCCCCGACATAATCATCTCCACTTGAGAGGAACACTGAGCGTTCTGCCACAACTCAAGAAGAGCCCCAGTTTTCCCTCTTTATCTCCAGAAAGGGTCCATTTCCCTGCTTCATCGAGAAGGGAATCCCGGCGTTCCCATCTCACCTCAAGAGGAGGTGGTCTCAACTTGACCCTCCAGAAAAACTCCAGGGATTGTGCCACCAATCCAAAAGACCCCGATGTCCTAATCCAGTCCAGATACACCTGACTCCCCTGCACTGACTTGACTGTCACCCTGAGTATCGACTCAAAACGATGTCAGGTGTGACAGCCCTGTGGCAACTCGAGAGAAAGCCATTGATATCTATGTCAAGTCGACAGGAAGCCTGACACTGCTTTTCCCGCTCAAGATGACAGCGGACTTGCATGCCTCCACATGAGACGAGGCCTGACTATGCTGTGGAAACTCCAGAGGATGCAGGATATCCATGTCAGCACTGGAGAGGAACCCTGAATTTCTGGTCTCAACTCAGGATGAGAAATGCGGCCCCAACAGCAACTGGAGTGCAATCACAAGAGGCCCCTTGCAACTTGTATGGAGACTGGACTTTCTTGAGGCCAAACTAGCAGGTCTCTGAGGCCCCTGTCATAACTCGAGAGGAACCCCAATTTTGCTGCTGCAACTAGAGAAAAACCAGGAGATTCTCCCCTCAATGCGAGATGACGTCTTTTTCCTCTGTGGCGTCTCAAGAGAAATACCACCTTCCCTCTTGAGCATCAAAAGGATCCTTGACACCCTTGAGGCAACTCAAGAAGCCACACAACATAACCATCTCCACTCTAGAGGAACATCGAGAGTCCCACACAACTCAAGAAGAGCCCCAGTTTTCCCTCCTGATCTCAAGATGAGGGTCCATTTCCCTGCTTCGTCTGAAAGGAATCCCAGCATTTCTGTTACACCTCAAGAGGAGATGGTCTCAGCTTGAACCTCGAGAGAAACTTCAGGGGTCGTGCCACCATTCCAAAAGATCCTGATATCACAATGTACTCCAGATACACCTGACTCCCCTGTGCTGATTCGACGGTCACACTGAGGATCAACTCAAAACACGATGGCAGCTGCACCTCGAGAGAAAGCCACCGATCCATAAGTCACTCGACAGGAAGCCTAACACTGCTCTTCCAGCTCGAGAGGTGAGCGGACTTCCATGTCTCCACATGAGACGAGGCCTGACTTCCCTGTGGAAACTCCAGAGGAACCCCGAGATCCATGTCAGTACTGGAGAGGAAATCTGAGTTTCCATCCTCAAATCCAGATGAGGACCACGGCCTTGGCAGCAACTAGAGAGTAATCCCGAGAGGCCCCTCACAATTCGCATGGAGACAGGACTTTCCTGAGCCAACACGACTGGGTCCCTGAGGTCCCCAAGGTTAGTTGAGAGAAACCCCAAGTTTCCTGCCGCGACTCGAGGAAAACCAGGAGATTCTCCCCTCAATGCGAGATGAGGCCCTTTTCCTCTTTAGCATCTCGAGAGAAATCTCACCTTCCCTCTTGAGCCTTGAAATGATCCTTGACACTCTTGAGGCAAGTCAAGAAGTTCCCAACATACCTGTCTCCACTCGAGAGAAACACCGAGGTCCTGCCACAACTCAAGAAGTGCTCCTGTTTTCCCTCCTCATCTCGAGATGAGGGACCATTTCCCTGCTTCATTGGGAAAGGAATCCCTGCGTTCCAAAAGCACCTGAAGTGGAGGCTGTCTCAACTTGAACATCCAGAGGAACTCCAGGGGTTGTGCCAATATTCCTAAAGACCCGATATCCCAATCCAGTCCCGATACCACAGACTCCCCTGCACTGACTCGACAGTCACACCAAGGATCGAGTCAAAACACAATGGCAGGCATGACAGCCCTGTGGCACCTCGAGAGAAAGCCACCGATCCCTATGTCAACCCGACAGGAAGCCTGAAACTGCTTTTCCAGCTCGAGAGGATAGTGGACTTGCATGTCTCCACACGAGACGAGGCCTGACTACCCTGTAGAAACTCCAAATGAACCCCGTGATCCATGTCAGCACTGGAGAGGAAACTTGAGCTTCTGGCCTTAACTCCAGATGAGGACCTCAGCCTCAGCAGCGACTGGAGAGGTATCCCGAGGGGTCTATCACAACTTGCATGTAGGCTGGACTTCCCTGAGGCAACACGAGCGGGTCCCTGAGGTCCCTGTCGTAACTCGAGAGGAACCCCAAGTTTCCTGCCGCCACTCAAGAAAAACCAGGAGATTCTCCCCTCAATGCGAGATCAGTTTTTTGTTTTTTGGTTTTTTTTTTTGTTTGTTTTTTTCTGCTGTGGCGTCTCAAGAGAAATCCCACATGCCTGGGTCCAGCCCCGGTTGATCCAGGGAAATTTGAAGGGTGAACGGCGTATGCGAGGAAAGCTTATTTATTTAGAAATATAAGATTAGGGCAGGAAGAAATAGTATAGTAGGAAAATTTAGTGGAGAAAAGAGGCTGAATATCTTGGTTTACAGGGAAAGCCAATAAAATCTCAGGACATGAAATTTGCACCATCTACGTTGGGCCACGGGCGCTCATTTGAATATCGGAGAGTACCCTGTTTGGGCTCTCTCTCTTACGGAACTTGAAAGCCAGGGCATGTAATCAGACGTGGCAAGCCTCCTCGCTCCAGATGGAAATTCAGCCAGAAAACAGAATAAAAACACGGGGTAAACCAGTCCAGTGACTGGTGCATCCCCTATTGTTCAGAAGGCCTTTTATACATTTTTGGACATGGAAATCAATGGATAATATAAAAGTATGCAATGTAAGCAGCCCTGACTCTTATCAAGATCAGGCTTTCTCTCTGCATTCCTTGGTGTATACATAAGTCTTAGGTGATTTACATCATCTTATGGCCAGGGGAGCCAATTAACATTTTACAGTCCCTTTTCTGATAAGGGTTTGTCAACCAGATGACTTATTTATGTTGTTCTTCCTAATTTCTGGTGCCACTCTCAGAAAGCACTAAATAAAGTTACATTCTTACATAGCAAGGACACAATAATTTATAACAATGAAAGAAGTACAGTTATTTATAACAAAGAGAAATTAGTTAACTCAAAACTTTAGTGTTGCTAACATCAAAAATACTATATTCCTATTTTTATATTTCAATTGCATTGATTAATATCCTTCAGGTGTCTAAAAGATAAAGAATATGGAGGTCTGGCTAAAGAATATGGAGGTCTGGCAGCAGTCATTTACTCAACAGTGAAAATCCATCACCAATATAATTTTTAGCTCATTAGAAAAGGCTCTGTATCTTTAAGATGCTTTAAGCTTTGTGCCTCTCCCAGTTGGGGGGCTGTAAGCAATTCACAAACTGTAAAAAGTCCGGGGGAACCTGTCAGGCAAGTTAGAGAGTCATCAGAGGGGTTTGAGCTGATGCAGAGCTGATGCAAAAATAATTTTTTTTTTCAAGAGAATGTCAGATGAGTCAAAAGCACAGTAATGAAGCAGGCAGACTCTAGTTTTGGGCGGTAGAGGTTCAGGAAAACTCAGGGGGAACCCCCGAAGATGGATCACGCCTTTGTGTTTTGTCGGGCTTCCTTCCTCATGACCTTTGCCATTGGCGGGATTCCTCACGCTGACTCCCGGCACCCACTGTCCCTCTAGAGTCTCGAAAGTGTCCTTGACACCCTTGAGGCAACTCAAGAAATTCCCTGATATACCTGTCTCCATTCGAGAGAAACACCGAGAGTCCCACCACTACTCAAGAAGAGCCCCGGTTTCCCCTCCTCATCTTCAGAGGAGGGTCCATGTCCCTGCTTCGTCGGGAAAGGGATCACTGCGTTCCCCTCACACCTCAAGAGGAGGCGGTCTCAACTTGAACCTCGAGAGAAACTCCAGGGGTCGTGTGACGTTTCCAAAAGACCCCAATGTCCCAGTGCACACCAGATACACCTGACTCTCCTGCACTGACTCGATGGTCACCATGAAGATCGACTCAAAACATGATGGCAGGTGTGACAGCCCTGTGGCACCTCAAGAGAAAGCCAATGATCCCTATGTGAACTCGACAGGAAGCCTGACACTGCTTTTCCAGCTCGAGAGGAGAGTGGACTTGCATGTCTCCCCATGAGACTAGGCCTGAATCCCCTGTGGAAACTCCAGAGTTACGCCGAGATCCATGTCAGCACTGGAGAGGAACCCTGAGGTTCTGGCCACAACTCTAGTGAGCACTGCAGCCCGGGAAGCGACTGGAGAGGAGTCCCGAGCAGCCCCTCGCAGCTCCCATGGAGACTGAACATTCCTGAGGCCACACGAGGGGGTCTGTAAGGTCCCCATCGTAACTTGAGAAAAACCCCAAGTTTCCTTCCGCAACTCGAAGAAAATCAGAAGATTCTCCCCTCAAAGCGAGTTGAGGCCCTTTTCTGCTGTGGCATCAAGAGATATATTCAACCTTCCCTCTTGAGCCTCGAAAGGGTCCTTGACACCCTTGAGGCAAATCAAGAAGTTCCCCAACATACCATCTCCTTTCGAGAGGAACACCAATGGTCCCACCACAACTCAAGAAGAGCCCCGGTTTTTCCTCCTCATCTCGAGTTAAGGGTCTGTTTCCCTGCTTCTTCAGGAAAGGAATCCCGACGTTTCCATCGCATCTAAAGAGGAGGCAGTCTCAACTTCAACTTTGAGAGGAACTCCAGGGGTCGTGCTACCATTCTAAGAGACCCCGATGTCCCAATCCATTCCAAATATAACAGTCTCCCCTACACTGACTCAACGGTCACCCCGAGGATCGACTCAAAACTCGATGGCAGGTGTGACAGCCCTGTGGCACCTCGAGAGAAAGCCACCGATCCCTATGTCAAAGAGACAGGAACCCTGACACTGTTTTTCCAGCTCGAGAACAGAGCGGACTAACATGTCTCCCCATGAGACTAGGCCTGAATCCCCTGTGGAAACTCCAGAGTTATGCTGAGATCCATGTCAGCACTAGAAAGGAACCCTGACGTTCCGGCCTCAACTCCAGATGAGGACCACTGCCCGGGAAGCGACTGGGGAGTAATCCCGAGCAGCCTCTCGCAACTCGCATAGAGACTGAACTTCCCTGAGGCCACATGAACAGTCTGTGAGGTTCCTGTCATAACTCAAGAGGAACCCCAAGTTTCCTGCTGCAACTCGAGAAAAACCAGGAGATTCTCGCCTCAATGCAAGATGAGGTCCTTTTGGGCTGAGGCATCTCGAGAGAAATCCAATCTTGCCTCTTGAGCCTCAAAAGGGTCCTTGACACCCTTGAGGTAACTCAAGCAGTTCCCCGACATACCCATCTCCACTTGAGAGGAACACCAAGGGTCCCACCACAAGTCAAGAAGAGCCCAGGTTTTCCCTCCTCACCTTGAGATGAGTGTCCATTTCCCTGCTTCGTTGGGAAAGGGATCCCTGTGTTCCAAAAGCACCTGAAGCGGAGGTGGTTTAATTTGACACTCGAGAGGAACTCCAGGGGTCATCCCACAATTACAAAAGCCCCTGATGTCCCAATGCACTCCAGATACACCTGACTCCCCTGCACTGACTTGACAGTCACCATGAGGTTCGACACAAAACACAGTGGCAGGTGTGACAGCCCTGTGGCACCTCGAGAGAAAGCCACTGATACCTATCTCAACTGGACAGGAATTCTGACACTGCTTTTCCAGCTCGAGAGAAGAGTGGACTTGCAGGTCTCACACAAGATGAGGATTGAATGCCCTGTGGAAACTCCAGAGGAACCCCGAGATACATGTCAGCAGTGGAGAGGAAACCTGAGGTTCCGGCCTCAACTCCAGATGAGGACCTTGGCCCCGGCAGTTACTGCAGAAAAACCCTGAGCCATCCCTCACAACTCGCATGGAGACTGGACTTTCTTGTTGCCTTACTAGCGTGTCCCTGAGGTCCCCGTCGTAACTCGAGAGGAACCCCAAGTTTGCTGCCGCAACTCGAGAAAAACCAGGAGATTCTCCCCTCAATGCAAGATGAGGCCCTTTGCCGCTGCGCTGTCTCGAGAGAAATCCCACCTTCCCTCTTTAGCTTTGAAAGGGTCCTTGACAACCTTGAGACAACTCAAGAAGTACCCCAAAATACCCGTCTTCACTCGAGAGGGACGCCGGGGGTCCCGCCACTACTCAAGAAGAGCCCTGGGTTTTCCTCCTCATCTGGAGAGGAGGGTCAATTTCCCTGCTTTGTTGGGAAAGGAATCCCGGTGTTCCCGTCGAACCTCAAGAGAACGTGGTCTAAACCTGACACTCGAGAAGAACTCCAGGTGTCTTGCCACCATTTCAAAAGTCGCCGATGTCCCAATGCACTCCAGATACACTTGACTCCCCTGCACTGACTTGACAGTCTCCCCAAGGATGGACTCAAAACAGGATGGCAGGTGTGACAGCCCAGTGGCACCTTGAGAGAAAGCCACTGATCCCTATGTCAACCCAACCGGAAGCCTGACACTACTTTTCCAGCTCGAGAGGACAGCGGACTTGCATGCCTCCACATGAGATGAGGTCTGACTCCCCTGTGGAAACTCCAGAGGAACCCCGAGATACATGTCAGCAGTGGAGAGGAAACCTGAGTTTCTGACCTCAATTCCAGATGAGGACCTTGGCCCCAGCAGCGACTGCAGAGGAATCCTGTGAGGCCCCTAGCACCTCGCATCTAGACTGGACTTTTCTGAGGCACAACGAGTGGGTCCCTGAGGTCCCCCTCGCAACTCGAGAGGGACCCCAAGTTTGCTGCCGAAACTTGAGTAAAACCAGGAGTTTATCCACTCAAAGCGAAATGAGGCCCTTTTCCGCTGTGGTGTCTTGAGAGAAAACCCAGCTTCACTCTTGAGCCTCGAAAGGGTCCTTGAAACCCTTGAGACTACTCAAGACGTTCCCCAAAATACCCGTCTCCAATTGAGAGGAGCACCGTGGGTCCCGCCACAACTCAAGAAGAGCCCCGGTTTTCCCTCCTCATCCCAAGAGGACAGTCCATTTACCTGCTTCGTCGGGAAAGGAATCCCGGCATTCCCATCGCACCTCAAGGGGAGGCGGTCTCAATTTGACACTCGAGTGGAGCTCCCGGGGTCGTGCCACCATTTCAAAAGACCCCAATGTCCCAGTGCAGTGTAGATACACCTGACTCCCCTGCACTGTCTCAACTGTCACCCCGAGGATGCACTCAAAACACGGTGACAGCTGTGACAGCCCTGTGGCACCTACTGATCCCTATGTCAACCCGATAGGAAGCCTGACACTGCTTTTCCAGCTTGAGAGGACAGCAGACTTGCATGCCTCCACACGAAACGAGGCCTGACTCCCCTGTGGAAACTCCAGAAAAACCCCAAGATCCATGTTGGCGCTGAAGAGGAACCCTGAGGTTGTGGCATGAAATCCAGATGAAGACCTCTTCACTGGCAGCGACTGTAGAGGAATCCCGAGAGGCCCCTCGCAACTGGCATGGAGACTTGATTTTCCTGAGGCCCCAAGAGCAGGTCCCTGAGGTCCCCATTGTAACGTGAGAGGAATTCCAAGGTTGCTGCTGCAAGTGGAGAAAAACCAGGAGATTCTCCCCTCAAAGCCAGATGAGGCCATCTTCCACTACAGTGTCTCGAGAGAAATGCCACTTTCCCTCTTGAGCCCCGAAAAGGTCCTTGACACCCTTGAGGCAACCCAAGAAGTTCCCCGACACACCAGTCTCCACTTGAGTGTAGCACCGAGGTTCCCACTTCAACCCAAGAAGAGCCCCGGTTTTCTCTCCTCATTCCAAGAGGAGGGTCCATTTCCCTGCTTCGTCGGGAAAGGAATCCCGGTGTCCACGTTGCACCTCAAGAGGAGGCGGTCTCAACTTGACGCTCGAGAGAAACTGCAGGGGTCATGCCACCATTTCAAAACACCCCGATGTCCCAATGTATTCCAGATATAGCTGACTCCCCTGCACTGACTCGACGGTCACCCCGAGGATCGACTCAAAACACGACAGCAGGTGTGACTGCCCTGTGTCACCTCGAGAGAAAGGCTTTGATCCCTATGTCAACCGCACAGGTAGCCTGACATTACTCTTCCAGCTTGAGAGGAGAGCACACTTGCATACCTTCACACAAGACGAGGCCTGACTCCCCTGTGAAAACTCCAGAGGAACCCCGAGTTCCATGTCGGCACTGCAGTGGAACTCTGAGTTTCCGGCCTCAACTTCAGATGATGACCTCGGACCCAGCAGTGACTGCTAAGAAATCCTGAGAGGACCTTGACAACTCGCATGGAGACTGGACTTTCCTGAGGCCCCAAGAGTGGGTCCCTGAGGTCCCTGTCATAACTCAAGAGAAACCCCAAGTTTGCTGCCAAACTCGAGAAAAACCTGGAGATTTTCCCTTCAATGCGAGATGAGTCCCTTTTCTGCTGCAGTGTCTCAAGTGAAATCCCACCTTCCCTCTTGAGCCTCGAAAGGATCCTTGACACACTTGAGGCAACTCCGGAAGTTCCCCCACATAACGATCCCCACTCGAGAGTAACACCGAGGGTCCCAGCACAACTCAAGAAGAGCCCCGGTTTTCCCTCCTCCTTCCGAGAGGATTTCTCTTACTTTCAGGGAAGAACTGTACAAAAAAGTTCTCCACGACCCAGATAATCATGATGATGTGATCACTAATCTAGAATCAGACATCTTGGAAGGTAAAGTCAAGTGGGCCTTGGAAAGAATCACTACGAACAAAGTTAATGGAGGTGATGGCATTCCAGTTGAGCTGTTTCAAAACCTGAAAGATGATGCTGTGAAAGTGCTGCACTCAATATGTCAGCAAAATTTGAGAACTCAGCAGTGGCCACAGGACTGGAAAATGTCAGTATTCATTCCAATTCCAAAGAAAGGCAATGCCAGAGAATGCTCAAATTACCGCACAGTTGCATTCATCTCATATGCTAGTAAAGCAATGCTCAAAGTTCTCCAAGCCAGGCTTCAGCAATACGTGAACCGTGAACTCCCTGATGTTCAAGCTGGTTTTAGAAAAGGCAGAGGAACCAGAGATCAAATTGCCAACATCCTCTGGATCATGGAAAAAGCCAGAGATATTCAGAAAAACATCTATTTCTGCTTTATTGACTATGCCAAAGCCTTTGACTGTGTGGATCACAATCAACTGTGGAAACTTCTGAAAGAGATGGGAATATCAGATCACCTAACCTGCCTTTTGAGAAATCTGTATGCAGGTAAGGAAGTAACAGTAAGAACTGGACATGGAACAACAGACTGGTTCCAAATATTAAAAGGAGTACGTCAAGGCTGTATATTGTCACTCTGCTTTTTTAACTTCTATGCAAAGTACATCATGAGAAACGTTGGACTGGAAGAAACACAAGCTGAAATCAAGATTGCCAGAAGAAATATCAGTAACCTCATATATGCAGATGACATCACCCTTATGGCAAAAAGTGAAGAGGAGCTAAAAAGTCTCTTGATGAAAGTGAAAGAGGAGAGTGAAAAAGTTGGCTTAAAGCTCAATATTCAGAAAACGAAGATAATGGCATCCTGTCCCATCACTTCATGGGAAATTGAGGGGGAAACAGTGGAAACAGTATCAGACTTTATTTTTTTGGGCTACAAAATCACTGCAGATGGTGACTGCAGATATGAAATTAAAAGACACTTACTCCTTGGAAGAAAAGTTGTGACCAACCTAGAGTTTATATTCAAAAACAGAGTCATTAGTTGCCCACTAAGGTCCCTCAAATCAAGGCTATGGTTTTTCCTGCAGTCATGTATGGATGTGAGAATTAGACTGTGAAGAAGGCTGAGCGTCGAAGTATTGATGCTTTTGAACTGGTGTGTTGGAGAAGACTTTGAGAGTCCTGTGGAC
Source organism: Capra ibex (assembly GCA_006410555.1). Lineage (NCBI taxonomy): Eukaryota > Metazoa > Chordata > Mammalia > Artiodactyla > Bovidae > Capra > Capra ibex. The sequence goes on along the minus strand of SJYO01048061.1, from coordinate 70,251,875 downwards.
TGCAAGGAGATCCAACCAGTTCATTCTGAAGGAGATCAACCCTGTGATTTCTTTGGAAAGAATGATGCTAGGGCTGAAGCTCCAGTACTTTGGCTAACTCATGCAAACAGTTGACACATTGGAAAAGACTTTGACGCTGGGATGGATTGGGAGCAGGAGGAGAAGGGGATGACTGAGGATGAGATGGCAGGATGGCATCACGAACTCGATGGACGTGAGTCTGAGTGAACTCCAGGAGATGGTGATAGACAGGGAGGCCTGGCGTGCTCCGATTCATGGGGTCACAAATAGTCAAAGACGACTGAGTGACTGAACTGACTGACCCGAGAGGAAGGTCCATTTCCCTGCTTCGTCGGGAAAGGAATCCTGGCGTTCCCATCACACTTCAAAAGGAGGCAGTCTCAACCTGACACTCGAGAGGAACTCCAGGGTCGTGCACCATTTCAAAAGACTCAGATGTGCAATGCACTCCAGATAAACCTGACTCCCCTGCAACTGGCTCGACGGTCACCCTGAGGACCAACTCAAAACACGATGGCATGTGTGACAGCCCTGTGGCACCTCGAGAGAAAGGCACTGTTCCCTATGTCAACCCGACAGGAAGCCTGACACTGCTATTCCATCTTGAGAGGAGAGCAGACACGCATGTCTCCACACGAGACAAGGTCTGACTCCCCTGTGGAAACCCCAGAGGAACCCCGAGATCCATGTAGGCACGGGAGAGGAATCCTGAGATTCCATCATCAACTGAAGATGAAGACCTCGGATCCGGCAGCGACAGCATAGGTATCCCGAGAAGCCCCTCGCACCTCGCGTGGAGACTGGACTTTCCTGAGGCCCCCACGAGTCGGTCCCTGAGGTCCCCGTCGTAACTCGAGAGAGAAATCAAGTTTATTGCCATAACTCGAGAAAAACCAGCAGATTTTCCACTCAACGCGACATGAGGCCCTTTTCCACTTTGGCGTCTTGAGAGAAGTCCCACATTCCCTCTTGAACCTCGAAAGGGTCCTTGACACCCTTGGGGCAACTCAATAAGTTCCCTGACATATCCGTATCCACGCGAGAGGAACACCGAGCGTCCTGCCACAAATGAAGAAGAGCCCCAGTTTCCCCTGCTCCTCCCAAGAGGAGAGTCTGTATCCCTGCTTCATCAGGGAAATGAATCCTGGCATTCTCGTCGCACCTCAAGAGGAGTTGCTTTCAACTTTACAAACGACAGGAATTCCAGGGGAAGTGCCAACATTTCAAAAGACCCTGATGTCCCAGTGCACTTCAGATAAACCTGACTCCCCTGCAACTGGCTGGACGGTCACCTGAGGACCGACTCAAAACATGGTAGCGGGTGTAACAGGCCTGTGGAACCTACTGAATGCCACCGATGCCTATATCAACCCTACAGGAAGACTGACACTGCTTTTCCAGCTCGAGAGGAGAGTAGACGTGCATATCTCCACACGAGATGAGGACTGACTCCCCTGTGGAAACCACAGAGGAACCCCGAGATCCATGTCAGCACTGAAGAGGAACCCTGAGATTCCGGTCTCAACTCCAGATGAGGACCTCGGCCCCAGCAGCGACTGCAAAGGAATCCTGAGAAGCCCCTCGCACCTCGCATGGAGACTGGACGTTCCTGAGGCCCCCACGAGTGGGTCCCTGAGGTCCCTGTCGTAACTCTGGAGGGACATGTTTGCTGCCCCAACTCGAGAAAAACCAGGACATTCTCCCCTCAACGCGAGATGAGGCCCTTTTCCACTGCAGCATCTCGAGTGAAATCCCACCTTCCTTCTTGAGACTCGAAAGGGTCCTTGACACCCTTGAGGCAACTCAAGAAGTACCCTGACAACCTGTCTGCACTCGAGAGGAACACTGAGGGTCCTGCCACAACTCAAGAAGAGCCCTGGTTCTCCCTCCTCATCTCAAGAGGAGGGACCATTTCCCTTCTTTGTCGGGGAGAGAATCCCGGCATTCCCGTCGCACCTCAAGATGAGGCAGTCTCCATTTGACGCTCAAGAGGAACTCCAGGGGTCGTGCCACCATTTCAAAAGACCCCCGATGTCCAGGGCACTCCAGACACACCTGACTCCCCTGCACTGTCTCGAATGTCACCCTGAGGACTGACTTAAAACGCGATGGCAGGTGTGACAGCCCTGTGGCACCTCAAGAGAAAGCCACTGGTCAATATGGTCAACCCGACAGGAAGCCTGACACTTTTTTTCTGTCTTGAAAGGTGAGCGGACTTGCATGACTCCACACGAGACGAGGCCTGACTCACCTGTGGATGCCCCAGAGTAACCCCAAGATCCATGTCGGCCTTGGAGAAGAAACCTGAGCTTCCAGCCTCAACTCTAGATGAGGACCTCAGCCCTGGCAGCGACTGCAGAGGAATCCCAAGGGGCCTGTCGCGACTCGCGTGGAGACTGGACCTCCCTGAGGCCCCACCAGCGGATCCCTGAGGTCCCCGTCTTAACTCCAGAGGAACCCCGCCTCAAATTGACAAAAAACAGGATATTTTCCCATCAAGGTGAGCAGAGGCCCTTTTCTGCTGCAGTGTCTCGAGAGAAATCCCACCTTCCCTCCTGAGCCCTGAAAGGTTCCTTCACACGCTTGAGGCAACTCAAGAAGATCCCTGACATTCCAGTCTCCACTCAAGAGGAACACTGAGCGCCGGAAGCCAGCGTGAGGAATCCCACCCGTGACAAGTTCATGCTGCAGAGATTTTATGGCAAGGTGAGTCAAATCTCAGGGTATCCCCTTGGTATTTCCGAGGCATGTACCCCAAATCCAAAAAATCTGCCGGCCTTTGTACTGTGCTTTTTCACTTTTCTGACACTCTCTGGAAAAAGTCAAATCAGGGCTTTAGTCTTCTGAATTTGAAAGGGATGTTTCAGCTCAAACCCCCTCTGATAACTCTCTAGCTTGCCTATCATGTTCCCCGGGACCTCTTACAGCTTGTGAATTGCTTACAGCCCCCCAACTGTGAGAGGCACAAAGCTTAAAAGCATCTTAAAGATACAGAGCCTTTTCTGAAGAGGTAAAAATCATACTGGTGATGGGTTTGCACTGTTGACTCAATGATTGCCACCAGGCCTCCATATTCTTTATCTTTTAGGCACCTGGGAGGATGTCAATCAATGTAATTGGGTTATGGACAAAGATATATAGTAGTTTTGATGTTAGCAACCCTAGACTTTTGAGTTAATTACTTTTCTTTAGTTATAAATCACTGTACTCCTTTTACTTGTTATAAATTCCTGTATCTTCGCTGTGTAAGAATGCAACTTTATTTAGTGTTTTTCTGAGAACAGCACCAGGCTTTTGAATGATCAACACAAACAAGCCTTCTGATTGACAAACCTTATGAGAAAAGGACTGTAAAATGTTAATTGACCCTTTTGGCCAGAAGATGATGTAAATTACCTAAGATTTGTGTATACAACTAGGTATGCAGAGAGAAAAGCCTGGTTTTGATAAGAATCTGGGCTGTTAGTGCTGCACAACTTTGTGTTACCCATTGATCTCCATGTATTATCAAAAGAATAAAAAGCCTTCTGAACAATAAAGGATGGACCAGTTTCTCGGACTAGTCTCTCGGCCTAGTTTCTTGGGAATCTGGCTCCCCCCTTGTCTCTCTCTCTCTCTTTTCCTCCCTCTCCCTCACTCTCCTCTTTAATTTCAGGCTGAATCCCTATCTGGAGAGGGGCGGCTCACCAAGTCTACTTACTTGTCCTGGCTTCTAAGACCTACGAGAAAGGGAGCCTAAGGTGGGGCACCCTTCAATATTCAAGTGGGCGCCGGTGGCCCAACGTAGATGGTGCAAATCTCTTGTCCTGAGATTTTATTGGTCTTCCCCATAAGCCAAGTTATTCAGCCTTCTTTTTCCACTTAATTTTCCTACTACACTGTTTCTTCTTAATCTCCTTTATATTTCTATATAAATAAGATTTTCCCTCGCCTATCTGACTCTCCTTTGAATCACCCTGGTTCCACCGGGGCTCGACCCTGGCCACCGAGGGTCCCGCCACAATTCAAGAAGAGCCCTGATTTCCCCTCCTCCTCCCGAGAGGAGGGCCCGTTTCCCTGCTTCGTCGGGGAAAGGAATCCCGGCGTCCCCGATGCACCTCAAGAGGAGGTGGTCTCAACTTGAAACTCGAGAGGAACTCCAGGGGTCGTGCCACCATTTCAAAAGACCCCAATGTTCCAATACACTCCACATACACCTGATTCTCCTGCAACTGTCTCGACGGTCACCCCGAGGAACGAATCAAAGCATGATGGCGGGTGTGACAGCCCTGTGGCACCTCGAGAGAAAGCCACTGATGACTATGTCAACCAAACAGGAAGCTTGACACTGCTTTTCCAGCTCGAGAGGAGAGCGGATATGCATGTCTGCACATGAGACAAGGCCTGACTCCCCTGTGCAAACTCCAGAGGAACCCCGAAATCCATGTCAGCATGGAAGAGAAGCCCGGAGGCTCCAGGGTCAACTCCAAGTTAGGACCTCGGCCACGGAAGCAACTGCAGAGGAATCCCGAGAGTCCCTTGGCACCTCGCATGGAGACTGAACATTCCTGAGGTCCCCAAGAGCAGGTCCCTGAGGTCCCAATCGTAACTCGAGAGAAACCCCAAGTTTGCTGCAGCAAATCAAGAGAAACCAGGAGTTTCTCCCCTCAATGCGAGATGAGGCCCTTTTCCGCTGCAGCATCTCGAGAGAAATCCCACCTTCACTCTTGAGCCTCGAAAGGGTCCTTGAAAGCCTTGAGGCAACTCCAGAAGTTCCCCAACTTACCCGTTTCCACTCGAGAGGAACACAGAGGGTCCAGCCATAACTCAAGAAGAGCCGCGGTTTCCCCTTCTACTCCCGAGAGGAGGGTCCGTTTCCCTGCTTGTTCGGGGAAAAGAGTCCCAGCATTCTCTTTGCACCTCAAGAGGGGGCAGACTCAACTTGACACTCAAGAGGAACTCCAGGGGTCGTGCCACCATTTCAAAAGACCCCAATATTCCAAAGCACTCCAGATACACCAGACTCCCCTGCAAATGACTCGAAGGTCACCCCGAGGACCGACTCAAAATATGATGGTGGCTGTGACAGCCCTGTTACACCTTGAGAGAAAGACAGCGATCCTTATTTCAACCTGACAGGAAACCTGACACTGCTTTTCCAGCTCAAGATGAGAGCGGCCTTCATGGCTCCACATGAGTTGAGGCCCTGACTCCCCTTTGGAAACCCCAGAGGAACCCCGAGATCCCTGTTGGCTCTGGAGTGGAAACCTGAGTTTCCGGCCTCAACTCCAGATGAGGACCTCAGACCCGACAGCGACTGCAGAGGATTCCCTACGGGCTCCACGTGAGTCGTCTGGAGACTGGACCTCCCTGTGGCACCATGAGCGAGTCTCTGAGGTCTCCGTCGAAACTCGAGAGGAACCCCACAGCAACTTGAGAAAAACCAGAAGGTTCTTCGCTCAATGAGAGCTGAGCCCTTTTTCCACTGCGGCATCTCGAGAGAAATCCCACCTACCCTCCTGTACCCTGAAAGGGTCCTCGACACCCTTGAAGCAACTCAAGAAATTCCCCGACATCCCAGTATGCACTCGAGAGGAACACGTTAAGTCCCGCCACAACTCAAGAAGAGCCCTGGTTCTCTGTCCTCATCCTGAGAGGAGGGTCCCTGTCCATGCTTCGTCGGTGAGGGAATCCCGGCATTCCCGTCACACCTCAAGAGGGGGCGGTCTCCACTTGACGCACGACAGCAACTCCAGGGGTCGTGCCACCATTTCAAAAGACCCCCGATGTCCCAGTGCACTCCAGACACAGCTGACTTCCCTGCAATGACCCGTCGGTCACCCAGACTCAAAACGAGATTGCAGGTGTGACAGCCCTGTGGTGCCTCCAGAGAAAGACACTGATCCCTATGGTCAACTAGACAGGAAGGCTGACACTGCTTTTCTGGCTGCAGAGGAGAGTGGACTTGCATGGCTCCACACGAGACTAGGCCCTGACTCCACTGTGGACGCCCCAGAGGAACCTCGACATCCATGTTGGCCCTGGAGAGGAACCCTGAGTTTCCAGCCTCAAGGCAAGATGAGGACCTCAGCCCCAGCAGCGACTGCAGAGGAATCCCGAGGGGCCCCTGGTGACTCTCGTGGAGACTGGGTATCTCTGAAGCCCAACGAGCAGATCCCTGATGTCCCCGTTGTAACTCAACAGGAACCATGCCGCAACTCGAGAAAACCCAGGATTTCCCCTCAAAGCGAGCTGAGGCCCTTTTCCACTGCAGCGTCTCGAGATAAATCACACCTTACCTCCTGAGCCCCGAAAGTGTCCTGACACCATTGAGGCAAATCAAGACATTCCCAGACATGCTCGTCTGCACTCTAGAGGAAAACCGAGGGGCCGCCAGAACTCAATAAGAACTCCAGTTCTCCCTGCTCATCCTGAGAGGAGGATCCGTTTCCCTGCTTCCTCGGGGAGGGAATCCCGGTGTACCCTTCACACCTCAAGTGGAGGAGGTCTCCACTTGATGCTCGAGAAGAATTCCAGGGGTCGTGCCACTATTTCAAAGGACCCCTGATGTCCCAGTGCACTCCAGACACAACTGAATCCCCTTCATTGACTCGAAGGTCACCACAAGGACCGACTCAAAACAGGATGGCATGTGTGACAGACCTGTGGGGCCTCGACAGAAAGCCATCAATTCCAAACGTCAACCCGACATGAAGCCTGACACTGTTTTTCCGGCTCCACAGGAGAGCGGACTTTCATCTCTCCACAGAAGACGAGGCCCTGCCTCCCCTGCGGACGCCCCAGAGAAACCCTAAGATCCATGTCGGCCCTGGAGAGGAAACCTGAGGTTTCGGTCTCCACTCCAGATGAGGACATCGGCCCCAGCAGTGACTGCAGAGGTATCCCGAGGGGCCCCTCGCGACTCGCATGGAGACTGAACCTCCCTGAGGCCCCACGAGCGGGTCCCTGAGGTCCCCGTCGTATCTCGTGAGGAACCCCACCTCAACTCGAGAAAAACCAGGAGGTTCTCCCCTCCACGCGAGCTGAGGCCCTTTTCCGCTGCAGTGTCTGGAGAGAAATACCACCTTCCCTCCTGAGCCCCGAAAGGTTCCTTGACACCCTTGAGGCAATTCAAGAAGTTCCCTGACATCCCCTTCAGCACTCGAAAGGAACACTGAGGGTCCCGTCACAACTCAAGAGGAGTCCCGGTTCTCCCTCCTCATCCCTAGTGGAGGGTCCATTTCCATGCTTCGTCGGAGAGGAAATCCCGGCGTTCCCGTTGCACCTCAAGAGGAGGCGGTCTCCACTTGATGCTCGAGGGGAACTCCAGGGGTCGTGCCACCATTTCAAAAGACCCCTGATGTTCCATTGCACTCCAGACACACCTGACACCCCCGCACTGACTCAATGGTCACCCAGAAGACCGACTCAAAACAGGATGGCAGGTGTGATAGCCCTGTGGCACTTCGAGAGAAAGCTGTCGATCCCTTTGGTCAACCCGATAGGAAGCCTGACATTGTTTTTCCTGCTCAAGAGGAGAGCGGGCTTTCATGCCTTCACACCAGACGAGGCCCTGGTTTCCCTATGGACACCCCAGAGGAACCACGAGATCCATATCGGCCCTGGAGAGGAACCTGAGGTTTCTGCCTCAACTCCAGATGAGGACATTGGTACCGGCAGCGACTACAGAAGAATCCTGATGCACCCTTCGCGAGTCGCCTGGAGCCTGGACCTCCCTGTAGCCCCACGAGCACGTCCCTGAAGTCCTCGTCATACCACGAGAGGAACCCTGCCTCAAATCGAGAAAAACAAGGAGGTTCTTCCCTCAGTTCGAGCTGATGCCCTTTTCAACTGCAGCGTCTCGAGGAATATCACACCTTCCCTCTTGGACCTCGAAAGGGACTTTTACACACTTGCTGAAGCTTAAGAAGTTCCCTGACATACACGTCTCCACTCGAGAGTAACACCGAGTGTCTTGGCACAATTCAAAAGGAGCCCCGTTGTCCCCTCCTCAGTTCGAGATGAGGGTTCGTTTCTCTGCTTCATCAGGAAAGGATTCCTGGCGTTCCCGACGCATCTCAGGAGGTGCTCTCAACAGGAAAGACCAGAGGAACTCCAGGATTCGAGCCACCGTTCCAAAAGACCCCCAAATGTCTCAGTCCACTCCAGATGAACCTGATTTCCCTGCACTGCCTCGACTGTCACCCCAAGTATCGAATCACACCACGGTGGCATGTGCGACAGCCCTGTGGCACCTCGAGGGAAAGACACAGATCCCTGTGTCAACTCAACGGAAAGCCTTACACTGCCACTACAGCTCGGGAGGAAAGCAGAGGTGCATGTCTCCACTCGAGCCGAGGCCTGACTCCCCTGCGGAGGCTCCAGAGGAACCCCAAATCCTTGTCAGCACTAGAGAGGAAATCTCAGGTTCTGGCATCATGTCCAGACGAGGACTTAGGACCCGGCACCGACTGGAGAGGAATCCCGAGAGGCCCCTGGCAACTTGCATGGAGATTGGCCTTTCCCGAGGCCAAAAGAGTGGGTCCCTGATGTTCCTGTCATAACTGGAGAGGGACCTACAGCATCTTGAGTAAAACCAGGAGGTTCTCCCCTCCAGGCGAGATGAGGCCCTTTTCCGCTGCAGCGTCTAGAGGGAAATCATACATTCCCTCTTGGACCTCGAAAGGGTCCTTCACCCCCTTGCTGCAACTCAAGAAGTTCCCAAACATACACATCTCCAACCGAGAGGAACACCGAGGATCCCACTACAATTCAAGAGGAGCCCCGTTGTCCCCTCCTCAGCTCGAGATGAGAGTTCTTTCCCTGCTTCGTCGGTAAAGGATTCCCGTCGAATCTCAAGAGGAGGCACTCTCAACATTAAAGTTGAGAGAAACTTCAGGGGTCGTGCAACCATTCCAAAAGACCTCCAAATGTCTGAGTCCACTCCTAAGAACCTGATTTCCCTGCACTGCCTTGACTGTCACCCCGAGTATCGACTCACACCACAGGGGTACGTATGACAACCCCGAGGCACCTCAAAGGAAAGACACACATCCCGGTGTCAACTCAACAGGAAGCCTGACACTGCTGCTACAGTTCGGGAGGAAAGCAGACGTTCATGTCTCCACTCGAGCCGAGGCCTGACTCCCCTGTGGAGACTCCAGAGGTACCCCAAAATCCATGTCATCACTGGAGAGGAAACCTCAGGTTCCGTCCTCAGCTCCAGAAGAGGAATTAGGACCCGGCACCGACTGGAGAGGAAACCCGAGAGGCCCCTTGCAACTCGCATGGAGACTGGCCTTTCCTGAGGCCACATGATCAGGTCCCTGAGGTTCCTGTCCTAACTCCAGTGGGACCTGCCACAACTCGAGAAAAACCAGGATATTCTCCCTGCCAGGGGAGAGGAGGCCCTTTTCCGCTGCAGCATCTCGAGGGAAATCATAACTTCTCTTTTGGATCTTGAAAGGGTCCTTCCCAATCTTGCTGCAACTCAAGAAGTTCCCCGACATACCCATCTCCACTCGAGAGGAACACAGAAGATCCCACCGCAACTCAAGAGGAGCCCCGTTGTCCCCTCCTCACCTCAAGATGAAGATTCCTTTCCCTGTTTCATCGGGAAAGGATTCCTGGTGTTCCCATCTCATCTCAAGAGGAGGCGCAGCTGAGTTCAGTTCAATCGCTCAGTCGTGTCCGACTCTTTGAGACCCCATGAATCACAGCACGCCAGGCCTCTTTGTTCATCACCATCTCCCGGATTTCACTCAGACTCAGGTCCATCGAGTCCGTGATCCCATGCAGCCATCTCATCCGCTATCATTCCCTTCTCCTCCTGCCCCCAATCCCTCCCAGTATTAGGGTCTTTTCCAATGAGTCAACTCTTCGCATGAGGTGGCCAAAGTACTGCAGTTTCAGCTTTAGCATCATTCCTTCCAAAGAAATCCCAGGGTTGATCTCCTTCAGAATGGACTGGTTGGATTTCCTTGCAGTCCATGGGACTCTCAAGAGTCTTCTCCAACACCACAGTTCAAAAGCATCAATTCTTTGGCGCTCAGCTTTCTTCACAGTCCAACTCTCACATCCATACATGACCACAGGAAAAACCATAGCCTTGATTCGACAGACCTTAGTCGGCAATGTAATGTCTCTGCTTTTGAATATGCTATCTAGGTTGGTCATAACTTTTCTTCCAAGGAGTAATTTCATGGCTGCAGTCACCATCTGTGGTGATTCGGGAGCCCAAAAAAATAAAGTCTGACACTGTTTCCCCATCTATTTCCCATGAAGTGATGGGATCGGATGCCATGATCTTCGTGTTCTGAATGTTGAGATTTACGCCAACTTTTTCGCTCTCTTCTTTCACTTTCATCAAGAGCCTTTTTAGCTCCTCTTCACTTTCTGCCATAAGGGTGGTGTCACCTGCATATCTGAGGTTATTGATATTTCTCCCGGCCATCTTGATTCCAGCTTGTGTTTCTTCCAGTCCAACGTTTCTCATGATGTACTCTGCATATAAGTTAAATAAGCAGGGTGACAATATACAGCCTTGACGTACTACTTTTCCTATTTCGAACCAGTCTGCTGTTCCATGTCCAGTTCTAACTGCTGCTTCCTGACCTGCATACAGATTTCTCAAGAGGTAGGCTAGGTGGTCTCATATTCCCATCTCTTTCAGAAGTTTCCACAGTTTATTTTGTTCCCCACAGTCAAATGCTTTGACATAGTCAATAAAGCAGAAATAGAATTTTTCTGGAACTCTCTTGAATTTTCCATGATCCAGCAGATGTTGGCAATCAGATCTCTAGTTCCTCTGCATTTTCTAAAACCAGCTTGAACATCAGGGAGTTCACGGTTCACATATTGCTGAAGCCTGGCTTGGAGAATTTCGAGCATTATTTTACTAGCATGTGAGATGAGTGTAATTGTGCGGTAGTTTGGCATTCTTTGGCATTGCCTTTCTTTGGGATTGGAATGAAAACTGACCTTTTCCATTCCTGTGGCCACTGCTGAGTTTTCCAAATTTGCTGGCATATTGAGTGCAGCACTTTCACAGCATCATCTTTCAGGATTTGAAACAGCTCAATTGGAATTCCATCACCTCCACTAGCTTTGTTCGTAGTGCTGCTTTCTAAGGCCCACTTGACTTCACATTCCAAGATGTCTGATTCTAGATTAGTGATCATGTCATCATGACTATCTGGGTCGTGAAGATCTTTTTTGTGTAGTTCTTCTGTGTATTCTTGCCACCTCACCTCTTCTTAATATCTTCTGCTTCTGTTATGTCCATAACATTTCTGTCCTTCATCGAGCCCATCTTTGCATGAAATGTTCCCTTGGTATCTCTGATTTTCTTGAAGAGATCTCTCGTCTTTCCCATTCTGTTGTTTTCCTCTATTTCTTTGAATTGATCACTGAAGAAGTCTTTCTTATCTCTTCTTGCTATTCTTTGGAACTCTGCATTTAGATGCTTATATCTTTACTTTTCTCCATGGCTTTTCACCTCTCTTCTCTTCACAGCTATTTGTAAGGCCGCCCCAGACAGCCATTTTGGTTCTTTGCATTTCTTTTCCATGGGGATACTCTTCCCCCGCCCCCTCACAGTGGTATTTTATTTTATTTTTTATTTATTTATTTTTTTTTTACATGCGATCCCAAACATGAACCCCCCTCCCACCTCCCTTCCCATAACATACCTCTGGGTCATCCCCATGCACCAGCCCCAAGCATGCTGTATCCTGCATCAGACATACACTGGTGATTCGATTCTTACATGATAGTATACATGTTTCAATGCCATTCTCCCAAATCATCCCATCCTCTCCCTCTCCCTCTGAGTCCAAAAGTCCGCTATACACATCTGTGTCTTTTTTGCTGTCTTGCATACAGGGTCATCATTGCCATCTTTCTAAATTCCATATATATGTGTTAGTATACTGTTTTGGTGTTTTTCTTGCTGGTTTACTTCACTCGGCTCCAGTTTCATCCATCTCAACAGAACTGATTCAAATGTATTCTTTTTAATGGCTGAGTAATACTCCATTGTGTATTTGTACCACAGCTTTCTTATCCATTCATCTGCTGATGGACATCTAGGTTGTTTCCATGTCCTGGCTATTATAAACAGTGCTGCGATGAACATTGGGGTACATGTGTCTCTTTCAATTCTGGTTTCCTCGGTGTGTATGCCCAGAAGTGGGATTCCTGGGTCATAAGGTAGTTCTATTTGCAATTTTTTAAGGAATCTCCACACTGTTCTCCATAGTGGCTGTTCTAGTTTGCATTCCTACCAATAGTGTAGGAGGGTTCCCTTTTCTCCACACCCTCTCCAGCATTTATTGCTTGCAGATTTTTGGATCGCAGACATTCTGACTGGTGTGAAGTGGTACCTCATTGTGGTTTTGATTTGCATTTCTCTAATAATGAGTGATGTTGAGCATCTTTTCATGTGTTTGTTAGCCATCCGTATGTCTTCTTTGGAGAAATGTCTATTTAGTTCTTTGGCCCATTTTTTGATTGGGTCGTTTATTTTTCTGGAATTGAGTTGCATATGTTGCTTGTATATTTTCGAGATTAGTTGTTTGTTAGTTGTTCATTTGTTATTATTTTCTCCCATTCAGAAGGCTGTCTTTTCACCTTGCTTAGAGTTTCCTTTGTTGTGCAGAAGCTTTTAATTTTAATTAGATCCCATTTGTTTATTTTTGCTTGTATTTCCAGAATTCTGGGAGGTGGATCATAGAGGATCCTGCTGTGATTTATGTCTGAGAGTGTTTTGCCTATGTTCTCCTCTAAGAGTTTTATAGTTTCTGGTCTTACATTTAAATCTTTAATCCGTTTTGAGTTTATTTTCGTGTGCGGTGTTAGAAAGTGATCTAGTTTCATTCTTTTACAAGTGGTTGACCAGTTTTCCCAGCATCACTTGTTAAAGAGATTGTCTTTACTCCATTGTATATTCTTGCCTCCTTTGTCAAAGATAAGGTGTCCATATGTGTGTGGATTTATCTCTGGGCTTTCTATTTTGTTCCATTGATCTATATTTCTGCCTTTGTGCCAGTACCATACTGTCTTGATGACTGTGGCTTTGTAGTGGAGCCTGAAGTCAGGCAGGTTGATTCCTCCAGTTCCATTATTCTTTCTCAAGATTGCTTTGGCTATTCGAGGTTTTTTGTATTTCCATACAAATCTTGAAATTATTTGTTCTAGTTCTGTGAAAAATATCACTGGTAGCTTGATAGGGATTGCATTGAATTTGTAAATTGCTTTGGGTAGTATACTCATTTTCACTATATTGATTCTTCCAATCCATGAACATTTTATATTTCTCCATCTATTAGTGTCCTCTTTGATTTATTTCATCAGTGTTTTATAGTTTTCTTTATATAGGTCTTTAGTTTCTTTAGGTAGATATGTTCCTAAGTATTTTATTCTTTTTGTTGCAATGGTGAATGGAATTGTTTCCTTAATTTCTTTTCCTACTTTCTTATTATTAGTGTATAGGAATTCAAGGTATTTCTGTGTGTTGATTTTATATTCTGCAACTTTACTATATTCATTGATTAGCTCTATTAATTTTCTGGTGGAGTCTTTAGGGTTTTCTATGTAGAGGATCATGTCATCTGCAAACAATCAGAGTTTTACTTCTTCTTTTCCAATTTGGATTCCTTTTAATTCTTTTTCTGCTCTGATTGCTGTGGCCAAAACTTCCAGAACTATGTTGAAAAGTAGAGGTGAAAGTGGGCACCCTTATGTTGTTCCTGACTTTAGGGGAAATACTTTCAATTTTTCACCATTGAGGATAATGTTTGCTGTGGGTTTGTCATATATAGCTTTTATTATGTTGAGGTATGTTCCTTCTATTCCTGTTTTCTGGAGAGTTTTATCATAAATGGATGTTGAATTTTGTCAAAAGCCTTCTCTGCATCTATTGAGATAATCATATGGCTTTTATTTTTCAATTTGTTAATGTGGTGAATTACATTGATTGATTTGCGGATATTGAAGAATCCTTGCATCTCTGGGATAAAGCCCACTTGGTCATGGTGTATGATCTTTTTAATGTGTTTTTGGATTCTGATTGCTACAATTTTATTGAGGATTTTTGCATCTATGTTCATCAGTGATATTGACCTGTAGTTTTCCTTTTTTGTAGTATCTTTGTCAGGTTTTGGTATTAGGGTGATGGTGGCCTCATAGAATGAGTTTGGAAGTTTACGTTCCTCTGCAATTTTCTGGAAGAGTTTGAGTAGAATAGGTGTTAGTTCTTCTCGAAATTTTTGGTAGAATTCAGCTGTGAAGCCGTCTGGACCTGGGCTTTTGTTTGCTGGAAGATTTCTGATTATAGTTTCCATTTCCGTGCCTGTGATGGGTCTGTTAAGATTTTCTATTTCTTCCTGGTTCAGTTTTGGAAAATTGTACTTTTCTAAGAATTTGTCCATTTCATGCATGTTGTCCATTTTATTGGCATATAATTGCTGATAGTAGTTTCTTATGATCCTTTGTATTTCTGTGTTGTCTGTAGTGATCTCTGAATTTTCATTTCTAATTTTATTGATTTGATTTTTCTCTCTTTGCTTCTTGATGAGTCTGGCTAATGGTTTGTCAATTTTATTTATCCTTTCAAAGAACCAGCTTTTGGCTTTGTTGATTTTTGCTATGGTCTCTTGTTTCTTTTGCATTTATTTCTGCTCTAATTTTTAAGATTTCTTTCCTTCTACTATCTCTGGGGTTCTCCAATTCTTCCTTTTCTAGTTGCTTTAGTTGTAGAGTTAGGTTATTTATTTGACTTTTTTCTTGTTTCTTGAGGTATGCCTGTAGTGCTATGAACTTTCCTCTTAGCACTGCTTTTATAGTGTCCCACAGGTTTTGGCTTGTTGTGTTTTCATTTTCATTAGTTTCTATGCATATTTTGATTTCTTTTTTTATTTCTTCTGTGATTTGTTGGTTATTCGGAAGTGTGTTATTCAACCTCCATATGTTGGAATTTTTAATAGTTTTTCTTCTGTAATTGAGATCTAATCTTAATGCATTATGGTCAGAAAAGATGGTTGGAATAATTTTGATTTTTTTTGTCACTTATCAAGGTTAGATTTATGGCCCAGGATGTGATCTATCCTGGAGTAGGTTCCATGAGCACTTGAGAAAAAGGTGAAATTCATTGTTTTGGGGTGAAATATCCTATAGATATCAATTAGGTCTAACTGGTCTAATGTATCATTTAAAGTTTGCATTTCTTTGTTAATTTTCTGTTTAGTTGATCTGTCCATAGATGTGAGTGGGGTATTAAAGTCTCCCACTATTATTGTGCTATTGTTAATTTCCCCTTTCATACTTGTTAGCATTTGTCTTACATATTGTGGTGCTCCTATATTGGGTGCGTATATATTTATAATTGTTATATCTTCTTATTGGATTGATCCTTTGATCATTATGTAGTGGCCTTCTTTATCTCTTTTCACAGCCTTTGCTTTAAAGTCTATTTTATCAGAGATGAGTATTGCCACTCCTGCTTTCTTTTGGTCTCTATTTGCTTGGAATATCTTTTTCCAGCCCTTCACTTTCAGTCTGTATGCGTCCCTTGTTTTGAGGTGGGTCTCTTGTAAGCAGCATATAGAGGGGTCTTGTTTTTGTATCCATTCGGCCAGTCTTTGTCTTTTGGTTGGGGCATTCAACCCATTTACGTTTAAGGTAATTATTGATAAGTATGATCCTGTTACCATTTACTTTATTGTTTTGGGTTCGGGTTTATACACCCTTTTTGTGTTTCCTATCTAGAGAATATCTTTTAGAATTTGTTGGAGAGCTGGTTTGATGGTGCTGAATTCTCTCAGCTTTTGCTTGTCTGTAAAGCTTTTGATTTCTCCTTCATATTTGAATGAGATCCTTGCTGGGTACAGTAATCTGGGCTGTAGGTTATTTTCTTTAATCACTTTAAGTATGTCTTGCCATTCCCTCCTGGCCTGAAGAGTTTCTATTGAAAGATCAGCTGTTATCCTTATGGGAATCCCCTTATGTGTTATTTGTTGTTTTTCCCTTGCTGCTTTTACTATTTGTTCTTTGTGTTTGATCTTTGTTAATTTGATTAATATGTGTCTTGCGGTGTTTCGCCTTGGGTTTATCCTATTTGGAACTCTGTTTCTTGGACTTGGGTGATTATTTCCTTCCCCATTTTAGGGAAGTTTTCAACTATTATCTCAAGGATTTTCTCATGGTCTTTCTTTTTGTCTTCTTCTTCTGGGACTCCTATAATTTGAATGTTGGATTGTTTCATGTTGTCCTGGAGGTCTGTGAGATTGTCCTCATTTCTTTTAATTCATTTTTCTTTTTTCCTCTCTGATTCATTTATGTCTACCATTCTATCTTCTATTGCACTAATTCTATCTTCTGCCTCCGTTATTTTACTATTTGTTGCCTCCAGAGTGTTTCTGGTGTCATTTATTGCATTATTCATTATATATTGACTCTTTTTTATTTCTTCTAGGTCCTTGTTAAGCCTTTCTTGAATCTTCTCAATCCTTGTCTCTAGGCTATTTATCTGTGATTCCATTTTGATTTCAAGATTTTGGATCATTTTCACTATCAATATTCGGAATTCTTTCTCAGGTAGATTCCTTATCTCTTCCTCTTTTGTTTGGTTTGGTGGGCATTTCTCCTGTTCCTTAACCTGCTGAGTATTCCTCTGTCTCTTCATCTTGGTTATATTGCTGCGTTTGGGGTGGCCTTTTAATATTCTGGTAATTTGTGGAGTTCTCTTTATTATGGAGCTTCCTCACTGTGGGTGGGGTTGTATCAGTGGCTTGTCAAGGTTTCCTGGTTAGGGAGGCTTGCGTTGGAGTTCTGGTGGGTGGAGCTGGGTTTCTTCTCTCTGGAGTGCAGTGGAGTGACCAGTAATGGGTTATGAGACGTCAAAGGTTTTGGAGTAGCTTTGAGTTGCCTGTATATTGAAGCTCAGGGGTGGGGAGACAGTATTTTTAAACTGGGGCTGCACTAGAACCCAGAGGCCTTCTCCCACATCTCGCCATGGGGATACTCTTGATCCCTGTCTCCTGCACAATGTCATGAACCTCCGTCCGTAGTTCATCAGGCACTCTATCTATCAGACCTAGGCCCTTAAATATATTTCTCACTTCCACTGTATAATCATAAGGGATTTGATTTAGGTCATACCTGAATGATCTAGCGGTTTTCCCTACTTTCTTTAATTTAAGTCTGAATTTGGTAATAAGAAGTTCATGATCTGAGCCACAGTCAGCTCCTGGTCTTGTTTTTGTTGACTGTATAGAGCTTCTCCATCTTTGGCTGCATAGAACATAATCAATCTGATTTCAGTGTTGACCATCTGGTGATGTCCATGTGTAGAGTCTTCTCTTGTGTTGTTGGAAGAGTGTATTTGCTATGACCAGTGCATTTTCTTGGCAAAACTCTATTAATCTTTGCCTAGCTTCATCCTGTATTCCAAGGCCAAATTTGCCTGTTACTCCAGGTGTTTCTTGACTTCCTACTTTTGCATTCCAGTCCTCTATAATGAAAAGGACATCTTTTGGGGGGTTAGCTCTAAAAGATCTTGTAAGTCTTCATAAAACTGTTCAACTTCAGCTTCTTCAGCATTACTGCTTAGGGCATAGACTTGGATAACTGTGATATTGAATGGTTTGCCTTGGAGAGGAACAGAGATCATTCTGTCATTTTTGAGATTGCATCCAAGTACTGCATTTCAGACTCTTTTGTTGACCATGATGGCTACTCAATTTCTTCTGAGGGATTCCTGCCTGCAGTAGTTGATATAATTGTCATCGGATTTAAATTCACCCATTCCAGTCCATTTTAGTTCGCTGATTCCTAGAATGTCGACATTCACCCTTGCCATCTCTTGTTTGACCACTTCCAATTTGCCTTGATTAATGGACCAGACATTCCAGGTTCCTATGCAACATTGCTCTTTACAGCATCAGATCTTGCTTCTATCACCAGTCACATCCACAACTGGGTATTCTGCTTGCTTTGGCTCCATCCCTTCATTCTTTCTGTAGTTATTTCTCCTCTGATCTCGAGTAGCATATTGGGCACCTAATGACCTGGGGAGCTCCTCTTTTGGTATCCTATCATATTGCTTTTTCACACTGTTCATGGGGTTCTCAAGGCAAGAATACTGAAATGGCTTGTCGTTCCCTTGTCCAGTGGACCATGTTCTGTCAGACCTCTCCACCATGATCCGTCCATCTTGGCTTGCTCCGCAGGCATGGCTTGGTTTCATTGAGTTAGACAATGCTGTGGTTCTAGTGTGATTAGACTGACTGGCTTTCTGTGAGTATGGTTTCAGTGTGTCTGCCCTCTGATGCCCTCATGCGACACCTACTATCCTACTTGGGTTTCTCATACCTTAGACGTGGGGATATCTCTTCATGGCTACTCCAGCAAGCACAGAATCTGCTCATTGCCTTGGATGAGGGGTATGTCCTTACCGCCACCGTTCCTACCTTCAACGTGGGAAAGCTCTTCTAGGCCCTGCTGTGCATGCTCAGCCACTGATCCTAGGGTTGCTGCTCCCGGCTGCAGGCCATGGCCTCGGGCGTTGGTGGCTCAGCTGTCAACAGGAAAGTCGAGAGGAACTCCACGGGTCTTGCCATCATTACAAAAGACCACCAAAAGTCTCAGTCCAGTCCAGATAAACCTGATTTCCCTGCACTTAATCGACTGGCACCCCGAATATCGACTCTCACCACGGTGGCAAGTGTGACAGCCCTGCTGCACCTTGAGGTAATGCCACAGATCCCTGTGCCAACTTGACGGGAAGGCAGACACTGCTGCTACAGCTTGGGAGGAAAGTAGATTTGGATGTCTCTACTCGAGAAGAGGACTGACTCCCTTGTGGAGACTCCAGAGAAACCCCAAAATCCATGTCAGCACTGGAGAGGAAACCTCAGGTTCTGGCCTGATTTCCAGCCAGAGACATAGGACCTGGCACCGACTGGAGAGGAATCCCGAGAAGCCCCTCGCAACTAGTATGGAGACTGGCCTCTCCTGAGGATACACGATGGGTCCCTAAGGTCCCCATCGTACCTTGAGAGGACCAGCTGGAACACAAGTAAAACCAGGAGATTCTCCCTCCAGGCGAGATGAGGTCCATTTTGGCTGAGGCATCTCAAAGCTAATCAAAGCTTCCTTCTTGATCTTCGAAAGAGTCCTTCACACCCTTGCTGCAACTCAAGAAGTTCCCCGACATTCCCATCTCCACTCGAGATGTAGAATGAGGGCCCGCTCACATCAAGAGGAGCCCCGTTTCTGCCTCATAGCTCAAGATGAGGGATCCTTTCCCTGATTCCTTGGAAAGAATTCCCGGCGTTCCCGTTGCATCTCAAGAGGAGGCGATCTCAACAGAAAAGACGAGAGGAACTCCAAGGTCTTGCCACAAATCCAATAGTCCACAATTGTTTCAGTCCATTCCAGAGGAATCCGTTTTCCCTGCACTGCCTCGACTTTCACGCTGAGGATCAACTCACACCAAGGTGGCACGTGGGAGAGTCCTGTGGGAAAGCCTCGTGGGAAAGCATCAAAGGAAAGCCACAGATTCCCAAGATCCACGGGAGGTGAAGTGTGACACTGCTGCTACAGCTCAGGAGGAAAGCGGACGTGCATGCCCCAACTCGAGAAGAGGACTGACTCCCCTGTGGAGACTCCAGAAGTACCCCAAGATCCATGTCAGCACTGGAGAGGAATCCTCTGGTACGGCCACGACTCCAGACAAGGTCTTAGGCCCCGGCATTGCCTGGAGAGGAATCCCAAGAGGCCCCCTAGGAACTCGCATGGAGACTGGCCTTTCCTGTGGGCACAAGAGCGGGTCCCTAGGTCCCCGTCGTAACTCGACAGCCACCTGCTGCAAATTGAGAAAATCCAAGAGGTTCTCCTCGTCAGGCCAGATGAGGCACATTTCTGCTGAGGGGTCTGGAGGATAATCACACATTCCCTCTTGAACTTCGAAAGGGTCCATCACACCCTTGTTGCAACTCAAGAAGTTCCCCGACATACCTGTCTCCACTCGAGAGGACGAACAAGGGACCCGCCCACATAGAGGGGAGCACTGTTTCGGCCTAGTAGCTTAAGATGAGGAATCCTTTCCCTGCTTGTTCTCTAAATAATTCCTGGCTTTCCGGTCGCATCTCAAGAGGAGGCACTCTAAACAGGAAAGACGAGAGGAACTCAAGGGTCGTGCCACCATTCCAAGAGTCCCCCAGATGTCTCCATCCATTCTAGAGGAACCTGTTTTCCCTGCACTGCCTCGACTTTCATGCCGAGGATCGACTCACACCACGGTGGCACGTGGGACAGCCCTGTGGGAAAGCCTCGTCGGAAAGCCTCGTGGGAAAGCCACAGATCCCTTGATCGACGCGATGGGAAGCATGACACTGCTCCTATAGCTCGGGAGGAGAGCGCACCTGCATGCCCCTACACGAGACGAGGACTGACTCACCTGGGGAGACTCCAGAAGTACCCCACGATCCATGTCAGCACTAGAGAGGAATCCTCCGGTTCTGGCCCCGAGTCCACACGTGGTCTTAGGCCCCGTCATCGACGGGAGAGGAATCCCGAGAGACAACCCCCTAGCAACTCTCATGGGGACTGGCCTTTCCTGAGGCCACGAGAGTGGGTCCATGAGGTCCCTGTCGTAAGTCGAGAGCACCTGCCACAACTCGAGAAAATCCAGGAGGTTTTCCCGTCCAGGCGAGATGAGACCCAATTCTGCTGAGGCGTCTCGAGGCTAATCACACCTAACCTCTGGAACTTCCAAAGGGTCCTTTACACCCTTGCTGCAAATCAAGAAGTTCCCCGACATACCCGTCTCCACTCGAGAGGAAGCACGAGGGTCCCGCCCACATCCAGAGAAGCCCAGTTTCCGCCTCGAAGCTCAAGATGAGGGATGCTTTCCCTGCTTAGTAGGGAAAAAATTCCCGGCGTTCCCGTCGCATCTCAAGAGGAGGCGCTCTCCACAGGAAAGGCGAGAGGAACTCCAGGGCCGTGCCACCATTCCAAGAGTCCCCCAGATGTCTCAGTCCATTACAAAGGAACCTGTTTTCCCTGCACTGCCTCGACTTTCAAGCCGAGGATCGACTCACACCACGGTGGCACGTGGGACAGCCCTGTGGGAAAGCCTTGTGGGAAAGCCTCGAGGGAAAGCCACAGATCCCATGATCGACACGACGGGAAGCGTGACACTGCTCCTATAGCTCGGGAGCAGAGCGCACGTGCATTCCCCTACTCGCGACGAGTAGTGACTCCCCTGGGGAGACTTCAGAAGTACCCCCCGATCCAAGTCAGCACTGGAGAGGAATCCTCAGGTTCCGGACCCGACTCAACACAAGGTCTTAGGCCCCGGCATCGATGGGAGAGGAATCCCGAGCGGTCCGCTAGCAACTCCCATGGGGACTGGCCTTTCCTGAGGCCACCAGAGCTGGTCCCTGAGGTCCCCGTCGTAACTCGAGAGCACCTGCCGCAACTCGAGAAAATCCAGGAGGTTCTCCCCTCCAGGCGAGATGAGGCCCATTTCCGCTGAGGCGTCTCGACGCTAATCACACCTAAACTCTGGAACTTCCAAAGGGTCCTTCACACCCTTGCTGCAACTCAAGAAGTTGCCCGACATACCCGTCTCCACTCGAGAGGAAGCACGAGGGTCCCTCCCACATCCAGAGGAGCCCAGTTTCCGCCTCGTAGCTCAAGATGAGGGATCCTTTCCCTGCTTGGTCGGGAAGAATTCCCAGCGTTCCCGTCGCATCTCCAGAGGAGGCGCTTTCCACAGGAAAGGCGAGAGGAACTCCATGGTCGAGCCACCATTCCAAGAGTCCCCCAGATGTCTCAGTCCATTCCAGAGGAACCTGTTTACCCTGCACTGCCTCGACTTTCACGCCGAGGATCTACTCACACCACGGTGGCACGTGGGACAGCCCTGTCAGAAAGCCTCATGGGAAAGCCTCCTGAGAAAGCCAGGAAGGAACACCACAGATCCCTTGATCCATGCTGCGGGAAGCTGGACACAACTGCTACAGCTCAGGAGGAAAGCGCACGTGCATTCCCCCACTGCAGATGAGGGATGACTCCCCTTTGAAGACTCCAGAAGTACCCCAAGATCCATGTCAGCACTGGAGAGGAACCTTCAGTTTGCGACCCCCACTCCACAGAAGGTCTTAGGACACTAAATCATCTACAGAGGAATGCCAAGAGGCCCAATAGTTACTCACATGGTGACTGGCCTTTCCTCAGGCCAACAGATCGTGTCCCTGATGTCCCACTCGTAACTCAAGAGCACCTCTCTCAACCAAAGAAAATTCAGGAGGTTCTCCCCTCCAGGCGAGATGAGGCCCATTTCCACTGAGGCATCTCGAGGCTAATCACACCTAACCTCTGGAAATTCGAAAGGGTCCTTCACACCCTTGCTACAACTCAAGAAGTACCCCAACAAGCCCGTCTCCATTCAGAAGTAAGAATAAGGGTCCAGCCCGTATTCAGAGGATCCACTTTTCCGCATCTTTGCGGCCGATGAGGTACCCTTACACATCAGCTGAACCTCGGGATTACTCTCTAGAGGATGCAGAGCCTAAGAGGTTGTGTTGAGTCAGGGCCCAAATCTGATGATTCGCTTAAAGGGGAAAACCTCCTGAATTTTCTCGAGTTGCAGCAGGTGCTCTCGATTTACGACGGAGACCTCAGGGACCCGCTCTGCTGGCCTCAGGAAAGGCCAGTCCCCATGCGAGATGCTAGGGGGCCTCTTGGGATTCCTCTCCCCTCGATGCCGGGGCCTAAGACCTTGTGTGGAGTCAGGGCTGGAACCTGAGGATTCCTCTCCAGTGCTGACATGGATCTTGGGGTACTTCTGGAGTCTCCCCAGGGGAGTCAGTCCACGTCTCGAGTGGGGACATGCACGTGCACTTTCCTGCCGAGCTGTAGCAGCAGTGTCACGCTTCCCGTCGCGTGGATCAAGGGATCTGGCTTTCCCACGAGGCTTTCCCAGAGGGCTGTCCCACGTGCCACTGTGGTGTGAGTCGATCCTCGGCGTGAAAGTCGAGGCAGTGCAGGGAAAACAGGATCCTCTGGAATGGACTGAGACATCTGGGGGACTCTTGGAATGGTGGCACGACCCTGGAGTTCATCTCGCCTTTCCTGTGGAGAGCACCTCCTCTTGAGATGCGACGGGAACGCCGGGAATTCTTTCCCGACCAAGCAGGGAAAGGATCCCTCATCTCGAGCTTCGAGGCAGAAACGGGGCTACTCTGGATATGGGTGGGACCCTCGTGCTTCCTCTCGAGTGGAGACGGGTATGTCAGGGAACTTCTTCAGTTGCAGCAAGGGTGTGAAGGACCCTTTGGAAGTTCCAGAGGTCAAGTGTGATTAGCCTCGAGACGCCTCAGCGGAAATGGGCCTCTTCTCGCCTGGAGGGGAGAACCTCCTGGATTTTCTCGAGTTGCCACAGGTGCTCTCTACTTACGACGGGGACCTCAGGGACACACTCTGGTGACCTCAGGAAAGGCCAGTCCCCATGCGAGTTGCACGGAGGCCTCTCAGGATTCCTCTCCCGTCAATGCTGGAGCCTTAGACCTTGTGTGGAGTTGGGGCCAGAACCTGAGGATTCCTCTCCAGTGCTGACATGGATCTTAGGGTACTTCTGGAGTCTCCCCAGGGGAGTCAGTCCTCGTCTCCTATGGGGGCATGCACGTGCGCTTTCCTCCCGAGCGGTAGCAGCAGTGTCACGCTTCCGGTCACGTGGATCAAGGGATCTGTGGCTTTCCCTCGAGGCTTTCCCACAAGGCTTTCCCACGAGGCTTTCCCACAGGGCTGTCCCACCAGCCACCGTGGTGTGAGTCTATCCTCGGCGTGAAAGTCGAGGCAGTGCAGCGAAAACAGGTTCCTCTGGAATGGACTGGGACATCTGAGGAACTCTAAGAATGGTGGCACGATCCTGGAGTTCCTCTCGCCTTTCCTGTGGAGAGCGCCTCCTCTGGAGATGTGACGGGATCGCCGGGAATTCTTTCCCGAACAAGCAGGGAAAGGATCCCTCATCTCGAGGTACGAGGCGGAAACGGGGCTCCTCTGGATGTGGGCAGGACCCTCGTGCTTCCTCTCGAGTGGAGACGGGTATGTCTAGGAACTTCTTGAGTTGCAGCAAGGGTGTGAAGGACCCTCTGGAAGTTCCAGAGTTTAGGTGTGATTAACCTCGAGAAGCCTCAGTGGAAATGGGCCTCATCTCGCCTAGAGGGGAGAACCTCCTGGACTTCCTCGAGTTGCGGCAGGGCTCTGGACTTACAAAGTGGACTTCAGGGACCCACTCTGGTGGCCTCAGGAAAGGACAGTCCCCATGCGAGTTGCTAGGGGGCCTCTTGGGATTCCTCTCCCATCGATGCCGGGGGCCAAGACCTTGTGTGGAGTCTGGGCCGGAACCTGAGGATTCCTCTCTAGTGCTGACATGGATCTTGCGGTACTTCTGGAGTCTCCCCAGGGGAGTCAGTCCTCGTCTCGATTGTGGGCATGCACGTGTGCTTTCCTACCAAGCTGCAGCAGCAGGGTCATGCTTTCCGTCGAGTGGATCAAGGGATCTGTGGTTTTCCCACGAGGCTTTCCCACAGGGCTGTCCCACGTGCCATCGTGTGTGTGTCCATCCTAGGCGTGGAAGTCGAGGCAGTGCAGGGAAAACAGGTTCCTCTGGAATGGACTGAGACATCTGGGGGACTCTTGGAATGGTGTCACGACCCTGGAGTTCCTCTCACCTTTCCTGTGGAGAGCGCCTCCTCTTGAGATGCCACTGGATCACCGGGAATTCTTTCCCGACCAAGCAGGGAAAGGACCCCTCATCTCGAGCTAAGAGGCGGAAACTGGGCTCCTCTGGATGTGGGCGGGACCCTCGTGCTTCCTCTCGAGTGGAGACGGGTATGTGGGGGAACTTCTTGAGTTGCAGCAAGGGTGTGAAGGACCCTTTGGAAGTTCCAGAGGTTATGTGTGATTAACCTCGAGATGCCTCAGCAGAAATGGGCCTCATCTCGCCTGGAGGGGAGAACCTCCTGGATTTTCTCGAGTCGCGGCAGGTGCTCTCGACTTACGACGGGGACCTCAGGGACACGCTCTGGTGGCCTCAGGAAAGGCCAGACCCCATGCGCGTTCCTCGGGGGCCTCTCATGATTCCTCTCCCGTCGATGCCGGGGCCTAAGACCTTGTGTGGAGTCGCGGCTGGAACCTGAGTATTCCTCTCCAGTGCTGACATGGATCTTGGGGTACATCTGGAGTCTCCTCAAGGGAGTCAGTCCTCGTCTCGAGTGGGGGCATGCACGTGCGCTTTCCTCCCGAGCAGTAGCAGCAGTGTCACACTTCCAGTGTCATGGATCAAGGTATGTGTCGCTTTCCCTCGAGGCTTTCCCAAGAGGCTTAACCACAGGGCTGTCCCACGTAACACCATGGTGTGAGTCGATGCTCGGCATGAATGTCGAGGAAGTGCAGGGAAAGCAGGTTCCTCTGGAATGGACTGAGACCTCTGGGGTACTCTTGGAATGGTGGCACGACCCTGGAGTTCCTCTGGCCTTTCCTGTGGAGAGCGCCTCCTCTTGAGATGCGACAGGAATGCCGGAAATTCTTTCCCGAAGACGCAGGGAAAGTATCCCTCATCTCAAGATACGAGGTGCAAACAGGGCTCCTCTGGTTGTGGGCGGGACCATTCACGTGGGCCCCCGGTGGCAATCATGTGAGCCGCCCGGGGAAATCATGTCAACTCCCGGGGAAGTCACGTGGGACCCCCGGGGCAATTAAGTGGGCCGCCCGGGGCAATCACATGGGCCCCCCAGTCAATCACGTGGGCCCCCCGGGGAAATCACGTGGGCCTCCTGGGGCAATAATGTGGGCAACCGGGGGCAATCACGTGGGCCACCGGGGCAATCATGTGGGCAACCTGCGGCAATCACGTGGGAACCTGGGGCAATCACGTGGGCCCCACGGGGCAATCACGTTGGCCCCGCATGTCAATCAAGTTGGCCCCCCGGGATAATCACGTGGTCCACCCCTGGCTATCACGTGGGCCCCACGGGGCAATCACGTGGGCCCCCGGTGGTAAACACGTGAGCCACCGGGGGAAATCACGTCGACTTCCGGGGAAGTCAAGTGGAACCCCCGGGGCAATCAAGTGGGCCGCCTGGGGCAATCACATGGGCCCCCCAGTCAATCACCTGGGCCCCCCGGGGAAATCACGTGGGCCCCTCCTGGAAATCACGTGGACACCATGGGAAAATCACATGGGAACCGCGGGGCAATCACGTGGGCCCCCCGAGGATATCATGTGGGCACCCTGGGAAAATCAATTGGGCACCCCGGGGAAATCACATGGGACCCCCGGGGATATAAGTTGGGACCCCGGGGCAATCACGTGGGCCCCCCGGGGCAATCACGTGGGCTCCCCAGGAAATTCACGTGGGACCCCGGGGAAATCACTTGGGCCCACAGGGGCAATCAGGTAGGCCCCCAGGGGCAATAACGTGGGCCGCCAGGGGAAACCACGTAGGCTCCCAGGGTCATTCAGGTGGGCCCCCCGGGGCACTCACGTTTGCCCCCTGGGGCAATCACGTGGGCCCCAGGGGAAATCACGTGGGCCCCCAGGGGATATCGGTGGGGTCCCTGGGAAAATCACGTGGGCCCCCAGGGGAAATCACGTGGGCCCCCAGTGTCAATCACGTGGTGTCCCTGGGAAAATCACGTGGGCCCCCAGGGGAAATCACGTGGGCCCCCACGGGAAATCACGTGGGACCCCAGGGGCAATCACGTGGGCCCCCAGGGGCAATCACGTGGGCCCCCAGGGGAAATCACGTGGGCCCCCAGGGGAAATCACGTGGGCACCCAGGGGAAATCACGTGGGCCCCCAGAGGCAATCACGTGGGCCACCTGGGGAAATCACGTGGGCCCCAGGGGAAATCACGTGGGCCCACAGTGGAAATCACGTGGGCCCCCAGGGGCAATCACGTGGGCCCCCAGGGGAAATCACGTGGGCCCCCAGGGGCAATCACGTGGGCCCCAAGGGGAAATCACGTGGGCCACCTGGAGCAATCACGTGGGCCCCCAGGGAAATCACGTGGGCCCTGGGAAAATCACGTGGGCCCCCAGGGGAAATCACGTGGGCCCCCAGGGGAAATCACGGGGGCCCCCAGGGGCAATCACGTGGGCCACCTGGGGAAATCTCGTGGGCCCCAGGCGAAATCACGTGGGCCCCCAGGGGAAATCACGGGGGCCCCCAGGGGCAATCACATGGGCCCCCAGGGTCAATCACATGCTCCCCCGGGGGAAATCACGTGGGCCCCCAGGAGAAATCACATGGGTGTCCAGGGGCAATCACGTGGGCCCCCAGGGGCAATCACGTGGGCCCCCAGGGGCAATCACGTGCTCCCCCAGGGGAAATCACGAGGGCCTCCAGGAGAAATCACGTCGGCCCCCAGGGGAAATCACGTGGGCCCCCAGGGGCAATCACGAGGGCCCCCAGGGGAAATCACGTGGGCCAACTGTGGAAATCACGTTGGCCCTCAGGGGAACTCACGTGGGCCACCTGGGAAAATCACGTGGGCCACCTGGGGCAATCACGTGGGCCCCCAGGGGAAATCACGTGGGCCAACTGTGGAAATCACGTGGGCCCCCAGGGGAAATCCCGTGGGCCACCTGGGAAAATCACGTGGGCCACCTGGGGCAATCACGTGGGCCCCCAGGGGAAATCACGTGGGCCACCTGGGGAAATCACGTGGGCCCCCAGGGGAAATCACGAGGGCCCCCAGGGGAAATCACGTGGGCCCCCAGGGGCAATCACGTGGGCCCCCAGGGGCAATCACGTGCTCCCCCAGGGGAAATTACGTGGGCCCCCGGGAGAAATCACGTGGGCCCCCAGGGGCAATCACGTGGGCCCCCAGGGGAAATCACGTGGGCCACCTGGGGAAATCACGTGGGCCCCCAGGGGCAATC
>SJYO01048061.1:70081606-70223647 GCA_006410555.1 Capra ibex | reverse complement strand
CCCCAGGGGCAATCACGTGGGCCCCCAGGGGCAATCATGTGGGCCCCCAGGGGAAATCACTTGGGCCACCTGGGGCAATCACGTGGGCCCCCAGGGGAAATTACGTGGGCCACCTGGGGCAATCACGTGGGCCCCCTGGGGAAATCACGTGGGCCCCCAGGGGAAATCACGTGGGACACCTGGGGAATCACGTGGGCCCCCAGGGGAAATCACGTGGGCCCCCAGGGGCAATGGTCCCTTGTAAAGTACGTTCCTACCTGTCTCTTTTTCTGTCTTTTTACCTTTCCTGAGTTGTCTTCGTCTTTTGTCATTTTTCTTCACTGTTTTTATGTGTCTTCTTGACTCTTTATTTCCAGAATTACTGGGCCTATTGGTACTACCACACCAGTGAGTGGATTTCGGTCTTTTGAATTTCACACTTCAGTTCACCCGAAATCCTTCGTAGTGATACTTGTTTCGATCATCTCCACTACTTTAAAGTCGACTTGATAAAATTTTAGGATTTTCTACTACGGTAATTTCACGACGTGAGTTATACAGTCGTTTAAACCTTTTGAGTCGTCACCGGTGTCCTATCATTTCCAATGAAAAGTAAGGTTAGAGTTTCTTCCTGTTACGGTTTGTTACAAGTTTGATGACATGTTGAAGAGAAAAAAGTGTACGATTGTTCTAATACTACTTTTAGGAAGTTCATTCCAAAATCGTCATACACTTAACTCTGGAAGGTCTACATGTTCGACCCAAATCGTTTCCATCTCCTTGGTCACTAGTTTAACGGTCGTAAGGAACCTAGTATCTCTTTCGTTAAGGTCTTTTTTGTAGAAGACGAAGGAACTGATATTATTTGGAAACTGAAACACCCAGTGTTGTTTGACATCTTTTAAGAATTTCTCTACTCTCATGGTCTAGTGGAATGGACAGAGGACTCTTTGGACATACGTCCAGTTCCTCGTTGTCAATTTTAACCTGTACCCTGTTGTCTGATCAAGTTTTGATCCTTTCCTCATACTGTTCCGACGTATAACAGTGGCAAATAAATTGAAAATACGTCTCATGTAATACTCTTTACGGTCCAACCTACTTAGTTTTCGACCTTAGTTCTAAAGACCCTCTTTATAGTTGTTGGTGTCTATACATTTACTATGGTGAGATTACAGTCTTTCATTTCTCCTTAATTACTCGGAGAACTACCTTCACTTTTTCCTTTCACTTTTTAACCGAATCTTGAGTTGTAAGTTTTTGATTCTAGTACCCTAGACCGGGGTAGTGAAGTACCGTTTGTCTTCCCTCTTTTCACTTTTGTCATTGTTTAAAATAAAAGAATCCGAGGTTTTAGTAACACCTATACTGACTTCGGTACTTTAATTTTCTGCGAACGAGGAACCTTCCTTTCGACACTGTTTGAATCCGTCATGTAATTTTCGTCCCTGTAGTGAAACGGCTGTTACCAGGTAGATCAGTTTCGATACCAAAAAGGTCATCAGCACACACCTACACTGGCAACCTGGTATTTCTTCTGACTCTCGGTTTCTTGACTACGAAAGTTTAAAAACACAACCTCTTCTGAGAACTCTCAGGGAACCTGACGTTCCCCTAATTTTGTCAGTTGGGATTTCATTTAGTCAGGACTCTTAAGTAAACTTCCTGACTACGATTTCGACTTCGAGGTTATGAAACTGGTGGATTACGTTTCTCAGCTGAGTGACCTTTTATGGGACCACGACTCATACTAACTTCCGTTTTCCTCTTCCCCCATCATCTCCTACTCTACCAATCTATTGTAGCGGTTGAGTTACCTGTACTTAAACTCGTTTGAGTCTCTATCACCTCCTGTCTCCTCGGACCGTACTTCGTCAGTTACCCCAACGTCTCAGTTTGTACTGAATCACTGACTTGTTGTCGAAAATTGACATAGGTAAGGATTCACACTTATGAGAGTGTACACACACGTAGTCGTAAACGAGTATGTGTGTATACGTTGGTATATCTTCGAATCTTACGACGTCAGGTATGTCCAGCGTTTCTCAGTCTGTACTGACTCGTTGACTTTACTTGACCTGATTTATATGACTATTTAGGACAGTTAAGTTGGAGTTTCCGTATCGGTGTAGGGTACACATGTGGAAAAAAAAAAAAAAAGGGGTGTCTATAACTCATTTAGTAATTTTCTGGGAAGATTGACCAAAGATACAAGTCACCGAATGAAGGGATATTGGGTGGACTGTTTCCCCGTCTCACTAAAATTTTATATTATTGAAATAAGATCAATATAGTAGTAAGGTTATTCTTGAGAAATTTCTTAATGGTAACGTGGTCTTGTTTTAGATTTAAAGATGTGGACTAATCAGGTAGGATACGTTGAACCTGGGACGGAAGGACAGGTCGAGTAGAGTGAGGTACGAAGATAAAGAGGATGACACGAGGTGAGAGAATGATAAGGAATTTGCGTTGGTCAAATAAAAACGAAACCATGGACCGGAATCGACAAAGGAGAAGGACCTTACAAGAATGCACTCCAGAATAGTCCGATCAAGGAAGAGAAGAAAACCTAAAATAAAAACGGTGGTTTAAATCGGTGTGTTAGTGAAATAGTGTGAACAGTGAACGTTAAAACACTTTTTGAAGTATATATATTATATATTAGACTTTCTGTGTCTTTTTGTTTATAGAAAGTCTTTAAGTCGTAATATTTTTACAACAAATAGAAACAAGTGATGAAATAGGGGTCGTAAATCTTTTCATGGACAGTAGATTATTCTTGAATTATTTATTTTACTTAGAAACTCTGTTTTATGTTTTTTTTTTTTTTTTGTGTGTTTCTTTTAACCAGGGTTTCATCAAGTCTTATTGACATAATTATGATAATAGAATTAAGGTCTTACTAAACTTCCGAGTCTCTTCTTTAATCCTTTGTTTTGTATACTAAGGGACTAAGTTTTAGTAGAACATTATTGTTTAAAAAACTCTCGTGACGGTGTCCGTTAAATCTTCTTCTAAAACTTGGTTCTCCTTCTGAGTATTTTGTACTTCTTTATGGAGAGTGGAGGAGGAAGTTAAGAACGTTTCGTACAATCATTTTTGTAAACTCGAGAGAAATGTCTTAGACAACTTTTACCGAATCCGTCTATTTAATAAAAGAAAGTTTTGTGAAAGTCAAAACGGGACTAAAATGAAAAAGAAAATAAGAGGTTATTTTAACAAGTTACTGACTAGAGTAAGGTGATTTTCCAATTTCAAGGAACTGGTCACGACTGGCTCCCTTTTAACACCCCTGTTCCCCGTAGGTCTGTTCTGTAGACGACACTCAGGTGATCCCACACTTCCCAGCAGTGTGAGACACACTAGAGTCTCGTCTACTACCGTCCACTCCTATCCCTTACGACCTTCGACGGAAACCGGTTTTACGAGGTGTACCTGACCGGTGGACGTCTCGATCCGTCTCGTCCTTGCTGACTTCGGACTAGTGACACTGGTGATGTCAAAGGGCGAGTAAGGAAGAGAAGTTTCCCTTCACAATTCTTTTGGAAACCGGACCTTTACGTTTACCAACTCTTAGTTGAATTTTATACCTCTCCCTCCACCGTTCCCCCAAGTCCTAACCTTTGAGTACATGTAAGCACCACCTAAATACAACTACATACCGTTTTGGTTATGTCATAACATTTCATTTTATTTCGTTTTAATTTTTTTTTTTTTCTTTTTCTTTTATATTTTAAAGTCCCCGTAATCTCTATTCAAGGTATATTTGGTAATCGTGATATTTTGAATAAATGTAAAATACCATTGAGTTTTTTATTACTAATATGTTTTTAAAATGAGTTGGATGTTCTAAACTAGTTTATTTATACTAATTCTTTTTCGACGGACTCGGAACAGTAATCGGGACAACACAGTACAGGGGTTTTATCGGTGACGGTCTACCCGTCCTCCGTTCGTCACGTAAACTGATTCCTTCCGGTGACCACGAAACCCTTCACTCTTGAGGAATTCTAAAATGTTGTCAGTCTTGATAATACTATTAATTTTAATACAAGTCTAATAAAATGAAGGTCTTTCGTAGAATAATTCTGACTTAGAAGAGAAAATCTTCATCCCTAAATTTTCTCGAATATAAACACTTCCACATTTGATTAAGAAATGAATGTCTTGACTTCTTGATTTTAATAACTGTCACCCGAAGTGTGTCGTCCCATGATGACGGGTATAATTTAAAGGGGAGAAGTGCTCTAGTCCTGGATCTTACTTACTGTACAATGTGAGAGGTTCACGAGATTTAAAACCTTCGACAAGTTAAAGGAGGGGGTTTGAGAAACCAATCTGCATACATGATTTTCCAGTAGTTTCATTGAATTTGAGTCTTCACCTTTAAGTCATAGTACCGTGTCTTAAAATAATGTGTCAGCGTCTTGTGTAGACTTGGAGTTCTTGTTGTCTTGGTCCCTGTATCCAACCGAGGGGTAGAGATTTAAGACAAGGTGAAGGAAAGACGACTTACAAAAGGAATGAAAAAAAGGAGACGATTGACCTGAGAACAAAGAGAACAGTGAGTCCATCTCTACCTCCGTACGTGAAACAAAAACAAACAAACAAACAAAACAAAAAAATTAGAAATTCACGAATCTAAATTTAAAGATATTGTCGGAGAAGATCTTTGTTTCTTTTCTTACTTATGACTGGACTCAAATGGGTTTATCATTATTGTTACTTTTACAACCCTGGAGAGGTCTAGTAGATTTTACGGTGTTTCAACTCGATTATTAAGATCCGAAGATTTTACCCCAAGTAAATATCGTCTGTAAAAATTCTACTACGTGGTCCTACGATCCTCCTTAATATTACGACACCTTAAATTAAAACGAAAATAGAACAAGAGAAAAATAACGTGGATGTTGAAGTCACGATTTCTTGATCTTTAACCTGATTGTAGACCAGACAGGTTTAGGTGTTGACTTGTTTCTTAGTCCAAGATTTTTATTTCATGGTCTATAAATACCTTATGACTGGTGATCAGGATAATACCTAACAATACGTCTTACGAGTCACGAGATTTATAGAAATCTTTGAAATCAAACATCAAAAAGTTAGATGATTAATAGAAATCAAGGTGTGAAAACTCGACCTCTACAAGTCCAGCTTACTGTAATTATAACGGATAACAACTAGACTGTAATTTACGTCCGGACCCTGGTGGTTCTGTGAAAATGTCTTCTCGACGACTTCCATTTACCGAATTGAACAGATGTTTCTCTTTCTTGTAAAATTTCTTTTGTTATTAAATATAAATGATTAAGGAAGTACTAAACAAAAGTTTAATCTGCAACAATACTAATCGTATTATTATCCTTCCGAACATCAAAGTTAACGGTAATACTTAGTAGATCTTATTTCAACCTGTGGTTCCATAGTAGTGAGATATCAGAAGAGTCATGTTCCTTTTTACACTCGACAATTGACATAACTTAGTTACGTGCTCAGTTGTAAACATGTCTTGTAAGTACCAGTACACATACACACACACACGAAAAGAAAAGGAAACAATGGACTAATACAACGTACAATTCACCTAGATACTCATATAGACATCGTTATAACGACCATGAAGTCGAGTCAAGTCAAGTCAGTTAGTCAGCACAGGCTAAGAAACGCTGGGATACTTACCGTCGTGAGGTCCGGAGGGACAGGTAGTGGTTTGGGGCCTCAAGTGAGTCTAAGTGAAAGTAGCTCAATCACTACGGTAGCTCGGAAGAGAAGGAGACAGTAGGGGAAGAGCAGGACGGGGGTTAGGGAGGGTCGTAGTCTCAGAAAAGGTTATTCAGTTGAGAAGCGTACTCCACCGGTTTCATAACCTCAAAGTCGAAATCGTAGTAAGGAGGGTTTCTTTAGGGTCCCGACTAGAGGAAATCTTACCTGACCAACTTAGAGGAACGTCAGGTTCCCTGAGAGTTCTCAGAAGAGGTTGTGGTGTCAAGTTTTCGTAGTTAAGAAACCGTAAGTAGAAAGGAGTGTCAGGCTGAGAGTGTAGGTGTGTACTGATTACCTTTTTGTTATCGGAACTGATCTGCCTGGAAACAACCGTTTTACTACAGAGACGAAAAGTTATACGATAGACCAAACCAGTATTGAAAAGAAGGTTCCTCATTCGTAGAAAATTAAAGTACCGACGTCAGTGTTAGACGTCACTAAAACCTCGGGGGTTCTTTATTTCAGACTGTGACAAAGGCGACAAAGGGGTAGATAAAGGGTACTTCACTATCCTGGTCTACGGTGCTAGAAACAAAAGACTTACAACTCGAAATCCGGTTTAAAAAGTGAGTGGAGAAAGTGAGAAGTCATTTATATTTTTTCTTTTTAATTTAGTCCATTTTTGAATTGGGGGGGTTTGTTTTCCTTAAATAGGTCGTAGGACTTCCGAACCGTGAAACACCCTCGAGTCATTTATAAATATATTATAAATTATAAATCTATGATTTAGTTCCAGTGTTCTAAGTTTCAAACAACTTAGGATTCCTTTTGATTATAGTTTAGGGTCCGATAGGTATTTCCTGGGGGACGAAGGTCCGAGACTTAAGGTTAAAATTCAACGGATTGTCTATACGTAATTGTCTATTACGAATGTCGTCGGAAGTGTTCATCTTTATAATAAACACTCCGTTTCTACTTATTTCGGAATAACTTATATTACTTACTTTGAAAACACGACACTGACCCTTCTTTATTTATCTCGTTTAATTTCTAAGACCCCTTCTTACTCAGTAGTCTAGTTAACCACTTATGAAAAGAAATGAGAGATTAACATTTTTACTAAACTTTTGCTTAGTTTAGAATTCGGTTCAAGGTTGTTAAACTATCCAATTAACTCTGAATGCTCCCGATCTTAAAAATCTTCGTTTTGGTCACTCGTGTCTAATCAACCCCTATTATAATAAGATGAAGAAAGACCTCGAAGGGAACCATTAAGATCCAAATGATTTTTTTTTTTTTTAGATCGAATATATTAACACTAAAATAAACATTTCCACTAACGTTTGTAGGACATATGAAACCTCAACGAAGATCCGTTCAACGTATTCCTAGAACTTATTCTGGTCCAAGGTTAATTTCTGACCCATCAATTTCTAGACTTACATTCAGTAATTCAACTACACACTGTACAGCAAATTGAAGAAACCAGGAGTAAAGGTAGTGATAATTTTACCTTAACCATAGTGAGTATAGATTTCCAGCGACACCTTTTATTTCTTTACTATACTTCTTCTATGTTGTACTACCTTTGTACTTTAAAAAGGTACCCTAGAGTCAACTTAGACTCTCTTGACCACCAAGAGGTGTTCCTCGTCTTACCCGGAGTCTTCGGGAACCGATAAGATAGTAGACCGACGTCTAAGAGTCCCACGTGCTCGTTTGTCGTGAACCGATAAACAGTGAAGAACAGTCGAAGGTAGGTACTTATTTTCCTTTTAGAACCACTCTACGACCCTGTCGAAACCTCCGAGCTCTGTTTATCCCTGGGTATTGTGGGAGTCTGTGCAAAACATCGGAGGGACCCTACAGTGTGATATAAGTCAAAGGGTCCTGTCTTTCTAGACTATCTACTTGGGTAAAACATGGTGGGTGTCTATGTCTAATAAACCTACTGAGTAATTAAGGGTACTATAAAAACGAACAACGTTAACAAGTTTTGAACCGAGTTTGTAACTCAGAGGTTTTGTGAACGACTATGGTCATTTTCCAAACTCAATGATGGTGACTTTTAGTACAACGTAAGATTCATAGAAATACTTTCATAAAGTTGGATGGAATACAAAATAAACCACATATAAACAGAACGACGACGACGATTCAGTGAAGTCAGCACAGACTGAGACAAACTGGGGTATCTGCCGTCGGGTGGTCCGAGGGGGTAGGGACCCTAAGAGGTCAGTTCTTGTGACCTCACCCAACGGTAAAGGAATGACGGGTATGATTAGTTGACAATGACAACATCACGACGTCTATTTTATTTGGATTCAGAGTCACCAAATGTTGGTGTTGGTGACTAAAAGAGAGCACACAAAAGTAGTCAGAGGGTACTGACCACCGATGACCCACGTACACCCCTAAGTTTCATCATGTTCTTCCATTCGATTTGGGGTGTTTGTGTAAACTTCGGAGAAGACACAGTATGGATAACTGTCAGACACCGGTTTCGTACAGTATACCACTACAGGTCCATTACTCCGACACCATACATAAAGTGTGTATACTCACTCTCCGTACTTGCACCGTGTTCGTTTCCTCATTTTTTAGTTCTTGTTAGCGGGTCATGGTTTCATGAGTATGACATCTTACTCGAGATGAAAAGGTTTATACACGTCAAGTGAATAGATTAGATTTTCGGATTCATGAAATTTTTCATGAGATTTTCGGATTCATGAAATTTTACATGAGATTTTCGGATTCATGAAAACCGAAGGGACCATCGAGTCTGCCATTTCGTAAACGGATTTTACGACCCTCTGGACCCAAGCTAGGGACCCAACCCTTCGATGGGACCTCCTCCTTTACCATTGGGCGGTGTCATGAGAACGGACCCTTTAGGGTACCTGGATCCTCGGACCATTCGATGTCAGGTACCCCAGCGTTTCTCAGCCTGTACTGACTAGCTGAAGTGAAAGTGAAAGTTCGTGAAATTTTCGTAAACGAAAGAGTAGTTAGTCAAGTGACAACTTATGACCTTAGAGTTTCATTGAGATAAGGATCGTGTCACGGTCCGTACGTCCTCTGTGTGTTGGTTATAAATGACTTCTTTAAAAAAGTCATTTCTCCTTACCTCTTGAAGGAATGTGATAATTACCTATAGTCTGTGACTCACCTCGAGAGATGTGACAAACACAGGAGGGACTTCGGTGTTTAGACTGGTCTTTTGGGTCAGTTCTTGGGAAGTCACAGGGGTTTGACACCTGAGACTCTTGGTACGCTACAGACCTCACTAATTTATCCTCATAGTGGGAGTACCAGTGAATTCGTGTTATCTCAAGGTATTAAAAAAGACACCAAACAGTGTGTTTCGTCGTGTAATGTAGTTCTCTCTGTTTTTATCGCGAGACGGAAAGAGTATCTATGTGGAATAGTAGTTCGGTATTTACGAGAAGAGTCCTGGTGAAGAGAAAGTAAAAAGAATAAAAATAAAAAGTTAAAGGAAATTTATAATTTTACATGATGTGGATTTTTATACTTACAAACCACTTACTTTTTATTTGACTAATAAAAAACGAACAAGTAACATAGATACCTTTTCCTTTAAAATGATTTAAAGAGTCTACTAAATGAGTAAGACTTAAATATGTTTGTATCACATTTTAAATAAAGAGATAGAGAACGAATATATCATTGTGACTTCAAAGTTGATGTTTCTAAAGAGCCACGGGTCTATAACAAATTAATAGAGGACCTTTTATTAAAGGTGTACGTTGTTCCTGTAGCAGGCAAAAGAGTGTAGATGATTTAAATGAAGAGACAAGTGGAATAGTCGTGACAGAGAAGTATAATGGTGGGACGTCCCTGTCTAGTTCCAAACACTACGGATTCCAAATATACTAATTCCCCTTCCGACAAATTTCTTTTGACATTTAATGTTTATGTTGTAATCTACTTTTGACGGAAACTCACTCTTCGGAGGTTTTAAATTCGATGTAATTGAAGTCATAATTAGGTACATACAAGGGTAATATTGATCCCAACTGTCTATTTTATGTCCTACAGGTCAATTTAAATTTGAATTCTATTTGTCGTTTATTATAGAACAATATGTCCATGTCAGAAACTCTACATAAATTTAATTTTAAATAAGAAATAAATATACTTCAAGTAGAAATTGACACATAGGATATGAAATTAAATGATTTAGACCGATGAGATGAAATTTCTACTTCTCATTTTTATATGTGGATTTAGCGGTTTTATTTGGATTTAACGGTTATAGTTATGGGTGTACCTAGAAGAATTCGGAAGAGACTGAAGGTATCTATTAATTTTTAATTATTTATAAAATTTTAACTAAAAAAACGAGTAGGAACTTTTTTATAGTACCTAAAGTTTAATTAGGGGTGCAATTTTTGAAGGTATGTCTTCCATACATCTTACTTATTCATGAAGAGTAAGTTTCTATTTAAACCATCGTCTCTAATATTACTAAACTTTTTATAGTTATTTATCGGTGTAACTTCTTTTAAAGGACTCATTTCATAAATCAGAGAGTACCGGAAATGTCTGTTCTTCATGGGTTATTATTACAAGTTCAGATCCTTCAACATATAATCACTTACTATAAAGGGTAAGTTAATTCCTTTTCTGTTCTCCCAATTTGTGTTCATCTTCCGAAACGTATCTTTAAGATAACCGTAGATCACCCATCTCCAGTCTCTACGACGATTTATAGATGTTGTATGTCTTGTAGTTGGTTTTTTAGTAGACTAGGTTTTATAGTTATATCAAGGTATTGACTCTGTAGGATGGATCAAAAAAATTACAGACACATTTTATACCTTAGAACTATTTTCGTGTTTTAAAGACTACACTAGACCGGTCAAACTTATTGTTCGTTGGGAATATAAGGAATTGAATATGAGTCTGGATTTAATTAATCTGATTTTATTTTACGTAATGATAAAAGTCATGGGTCAGTGTTATCGGTCCCTTCGGGAATTCTTTAATCTTAGTATCCAAAGGGAACACCGAGTCGACCATTTCTTAGGTAGACGTCACGTCCTCTGGACCCGAGTTAGGGACCCAACCCTTCTAGGGGACTTCTTCCCTTTCCAATGAGTGAGGTCATAAGACCGGACCTCTTAAGGTACTTGAAATTTCAGGTACCCCAAGCTATGTCCTATGTCCTGCGAACCCCGACCACGTGACCCTACTGGGTCTCTCTAATTCCTCCCACCACCCTCCCCCCAAGTCCTAACCCTTGAGTACATGTGAGCACCACCTAAGTACAGTTACATACCGTTTTGGTTATGTCATAACATTTCATTTTTATTTATTTATTATTTATTCAATTTTTTACAATTGACGTAATTTAAATTTTTTTTTTTTCTCTCTCTCTCTTTATTTATTTCAGGTACCCCATCGTTTCTCAGCTGTGTTGACTCGCTGAAAGTGAAAGTGAAAGTTTAGATGACATAATTAGTCCAAAAACAGATAATAATTAAATAGACCCAAAATTGGACATCAAAATCCATGACTCTTTAAAGATGAGATTTAATTCCAAAGACGTAAGGAGTGAGACCAGGTACCTTTTAAACAGAAGGTACTTGGGTCACGGACCACAGTTTTTACAATCACCGTTAACCGTACGTCCAAAGACCTATTCCGCGGAGTTGGTCGTAGGAAGTACTGTGGTGGTGACGACACCCCAGACATCAGATCTAATTTTTCTAGTAAACTGACGACCCTTCGGAAAAGAGAGTTATTAATATCGAATGACTATTTTTTCTAGAGACAGTATTGACGGGTCTATTCGTTATACCCTAAGTTATGATTACGGTAACCGTTTCGTAAACAGTAAAGTTTGATCGTCCCTATCTAAAAGACTAGAAATGTCTGTTAAAAATTAGAACCTACTATACACGTGTCTATGTGTAGAGTAAGAAATAAGTCTATAAACGTCAAATGGTCACCGGGATCTTGTTGGACCACTAATTATTAACGTTGGAAGGTGGGTCAAGTTTTAAGTGTATATTGAAATTACAGTCGGGAGACGTAGACACCAGTCGGTGTCTTCTAAGTTCGTTCGTCGTTAGTACATCATGAAATCATGTATAAATAATTTTTCATAGATGTATATCCATCTGTGTACACCTATATATGTGTAACGGATAGAAAAATTCAAACTTTTCGATAAAATAAAAATTATATTTAAATAAATAAAATTAACCTCCAATTAATGAAATGTTATAACATAACCAAAACGGTATGTAGTTGTACTTAGACTGTGTCCATATGTGTACAAGGGGTAGGACTTGGGGGGAGGGAGGAGGGAGGGGTATGGTAGGGAGACCCAGTAGGGTCATGTGGTCGGGGTTCGTAGGACATAGGATGTACCTTGGACCTGACCACTAAGTAAAGTATAGACTATAATATGTACAAAGTTACAGTAAGAGGGTTTAGTAGGGTGGGAGAGGGAGAGGGTGTCTCAGGTTTTCTGATAAGATATGTAGACACAGAGAAAACGACAGAATGTATGTCCCAATAGGAATGGTTGAAAGATTTAAGGTATATATACGTAATCATATGACATAACCACAAAAAGAAAGACCGAATGAAGTGAGACATATTATTCGAGGTCCAAGTGGGTGGAGTAATCTTGACTAAGTTTACATAAGAAAAATTACCGATTCATTATGATGAAATAAAAATAACTTTATATAATTAATAAACTGTCTATTGTGACACGTTTAAAACCCACATGACGTTTTACTATAAAACATATAAGATTATACTAGAGGTAACATGTCTATCAATCGAAGAGATATTACAGTGTATTAATGGTAAAGAGGAAACACTACCCTTATTAATTCTAGATCAAAGAGTCAATTAAACAACTAATATCATGTTATTTCAGATATAAGTGATATTTTTTATTTTTGTTTTATTTAAAGTTAAAGACTAGATTTAAACTATACAGAGAGGAAATTTCTTACTGTTTTTACGGTTCTTCTGAGTTGGTGTATAGTGATTTGACATTTGTATGGAACTCTCGACCTTAGACAAGTTATTTCATCTAAAAGTCCTTATCTGAAAGTTATTATTCAAGAATAGTTAGACGATATACGGTTGTTATAACAACACCACCACCACCAACAATTTAGCGGGTTTACACAGACTGAGAAACGCTGGGGTACCTGACGTCGTACGGTCCAGAGGGACAAGGAGTGGTAGAGAACCTCGAACAGGTTCAAGTACAGGTAACGTAGCCTACGGTAGGTCGGTAGAGTAAGAGACTGTGGGAGAAGAGGAAGACGGAAGTCAGAAAGGGTCGTAGTCCCTGTCTTTGTAATAGTAATAGAATTTAGATCTCAAACTCGAGTGAGGTCATTTCACGGTTTTAAGATTCGGGGTTTTGTTACGACGTATTCATTTATGTTTGTCTGAGTCAATGGTCGGTTCCTGTGACCCTCAAATACTCTGACTCCTTGAAAAGGTTTCCACGTTCCGTCACTTACCAGTCCTCTCTGAAAATATGGTATAGAGGTATAAAAGGTTTGTAGTACTTACTAGAAAGATGTAACAAAGTTTTTGTTGTAGTTGATCGACGGTAATGACTCGTGAGTTTTGTTTAGAAATGGTCACATCGATTAGGACTTTTGTTAAGACACTCCATCCGTAATAATATTAATATAATATGTATATCTGTGACAACTAATTGATTCGACACTGCACACGTATCCGTGTTCTGGCGACCGGGATTACGACAACGGAGTCGGAGATGATTTCCGGTATTTCAGAGGGTTAAAGTGTCAGTCGATCTACAGTGAACGTAAAACATGTGTCCCTACAGGACCTTCTGAAAACGTTTAAGAAAGGATCTTATTATAATATAGAACGAAGACGAATAATTCTAAAAACAGTGTGTAAGTGGATAAACCCTTCTTACATGTAAATACCCATTCTTCTCTTTTGTAGTTCTCTCTTAAAATCTTTGACATATTAAGGAGTCATTAGTAATTTTTACTGTCATTTCAGATAGTTAAAAATATATAACGAGTTAAAACCACTTAAATATGGACAAAGATCCCTTTTTTTCTTTTTTATATAAAAGATGGAACTTTACAAGGTAACTCTTTTCCTTAATGCAGAAAGAAAAAAAACCGTAAAAATAAAATTAAAAAATAAGTAAAATTAACCTCCAATTAATGAAATATTATAGTATAACCTAAACGGTATGTAGTTGTACTTAGGCTGTGTCCATATGTGTACAAGGGGTAGGACTGGGGGGAGGGGGGAGGAAGGGGCATGGTAGGGAGACCCATCAGGATCACGTGGTCGGGGTTCGTAGGTCATAGTACGTATCTTGAACCTGACCGTTAAGTAAAGTATATACTATAATATGTACAAAGTAACGGTAAGAGGGTTTAGTAACGTGGGAAAGGGAGAGGGTGTCTCAGGTCTTCTGATAAGATATGTAGACCAGAGAAAA
The DNA here is from genome assembly GCA_006410555.1 of Capra ibex. Lineage (NCBI taxonomy): Eukaryota > Metazoa > Chordata > Mammalia > Artiodactyla > Bovidae > Capra > Capra ibex. The sequence continues at coordinate 70,209,471 of SJYO01048061.1, read as the reverse complement.
CGACAGAACGTATTTCAACAGTAGCAATGGTAGAAAGGTTTAAGGTATATATACACAATCATATGACTTAACCACAAAGTGAAAAACCGAATGAAGTGAGACATATTGTCCGAGGTCAAAGTAGGTGGAGTAATCTTGACTAAGTTTAATTAAGAAAGATTACCGACTCTTTATGAGGTAACACATATACATGGTGTCTAAAGAATAGGTAAGTAGACGACTACCTGTAGATCCACCGAAGGTACAGGACCGATAATTGTCACGACACTACTTATAACCCCACATACACATAGAAAGTTAAGACCAAAGGAGTCACACATACAGGTCGTCACCCTTGTGACCCAGTATTCCGTCAAGATAAAGGTCAAAAAATTCCTTAGAGGTGTCACAAGAGGTATCACCGACATGATCAAACGTAAGGGTGGTTGTCACATTCTCCCAAGGGAAAAGAGTGTGGGAGAGGTCGTAAATAATGAACATCTGAAAACCTAGTGTCGGTAAGACTGACCGCACTTTACCATGGAGTAACACCAAAACTAAACGTAAAGAGACTATTACTCACTATAACTCTTAGAAAAGTACACAAACAATCGGTAGACATACATAAGAAACCTCTTTACAGATACATCAAGAAACCGGGTAAAAAAACTAACCCAGCAAATAAAAAGACCTTAATTCGACGTCCTCAACGAACATATAAAAACTCTAATCAACAAACAGTCAACGAAATAAACGATAATAAAAGAGGGTAAGACTTCCGAGAAAAGTGGAACGAATATCAAAGGAAACAACACGTCTTCGCAAATTCAAATTAATCCAGGGTAAACAAATAAAAACAAAAATAAGGTTATAAGACCCTCCACCCAGTCTCCTAGGACGACACTAAATACAACCTCTCACAAAACGGATACAAGAAGATCCTCAAAATATCAAAGACCAGAATACAAATCTAGAAATTAGGTAAAACTCAAATAAAAACACATACCACAATCTTTCACAAGATCAAAGTAAGAAGATGTTCACCAAATAGTCAAAAGTGTCGTGAACAATTTCTCTAACAGAAAAGAGGTAACATATAAGAACAGAGGAAACAGTTTCTATTCCACAGGTATCCACACACCTAAATAGAGACCCGAAAGATAAAACAAGGTAACTAGATATAAAGACAGAAACACGGTCATGGTATGACAGAACTACTAACACCGAAACATCATCTCGGACTTCAGTCCGTCTAACTAAGGAGGTCAAGGTAAGAAGAAAGAATTCTAACGAAACCGATAAGGTCCAAAAAAAAAAAAAAATAAAGGTATGTTTAACACTTTCATAAACCATGATCGAAACCATCGAACTATCCCTAACGTAACTTAGATATCTAACGAAACCCATCATATGAGTAAAAGTGATATAACTAAGAAGGCTAGGTACTTGTACCATATAAAGGGGTAGATAATCACAGGAGAAAGTAAAGAAAGTGGTCACAAAATATCAAAAGATGTATATCCGGAAATCAAAGAAATCCATTTATATAAGGATTCATAAATAAGAAAGGCACCGTTACCACTTACCTTGACAAAGGAATTAAAGAGAAAGATAAAAGAGTAAAAATCACATATCCTTACGTTCCCTAAAGACACACAACTACAATATAGGACGTTGAGATGATATAAGAAACTAATTGAAATCATTAAAAGACCACTTCAGAAATCCCAAAAGATCTCCTAGTACAGTAGACGTTTGTCATTCTCAAAATGAAGAAAAGGTTAAATCTAAGGAAAATAAAGAAAAAGACGAGACTAACGACAACGTTTTGAAGGTTTTGATACAACTTACATCACCACTTTCACCCGTGGGAACAGAAGAAGGACTGAAATCCCCTTTACGAAAGTTAAAAAGTGGTAACTCCTATTACAAACGACACCCAAACAGTATATATCGAAAATAATACAACTCCATACAAGGAAAATAAGGACGAAAGACCTCTCAAAAATAGTATTTACCTACGACTTTAAACAGTTTCCGAAAGAGACTTAGATAACTCTATTAGTACACCGAAAATAAAAAGTTAGACAATTACACCACATAATGTAACTAACTAAACACCTATAACTTCTGATGAACATAGGGACCCTATTGCGGGTGAACCAGTACCACATACTAGAAAAATTATACAACAATCTAAGACTAACGATCCTAAAACAATTCCTAAAAACGTAGGTACCAGTAGTCACTATAACCGGACATCAAAAGAAAAAGACACACCGTAGAAAAAGTCCAAAACCATAATCCCACTAACACCGGAGTTTCTTACTCAAACCTTCAAATGGAAGGAGACGTTAAAAGACCTTCTCAAACTCATCCTATCCATAATTGAGAAGAGTTTTAAAAACCATCTTAAGTCGACACTTCGGTAGACCTGGACCCGAAAAGAAACGACCTTCTAAAGACTAATGTCAAAGTTACAGGTACGAACACGCCCCAGACAATTCAAAAGATAAAGAAGGACCAAGTCAAAACCTTTCAACATGAAAAGATTCTTAAACAGGTAAAGAAGGTGTAACAGGTAAAATAACCCTATATTAACGAATATCATCAGAGAAAACTAGGAAACATAAAGACACAACAGACAACACTAGAGAGATAAAAGTAAAGATTAAAATAACTAAACTAAAAAGAGGGAAACAAAGAACTACTCAGACCGATTACCAGACAGTTAAAATAAATAGGAAAGTTTCTTGGTCGAAAACCGAAACAACTAAAAACGATACCAGAGAAAAAAAGCAAACGTAAATAAAGACGGGATTAAAAATTCTAAAGAAAGGAAGACGATCGGGACCCCAAGAGGTAAAGAAGGAAAAGATCAACTAAATCCACATCTCAATCCAATAAATAAACTAAAAAAAGAACAAAGAACTCCATACGGAGATAACCATACTTGAAAGAGGAATCGTGACGCAAATGTCGTAGGGTGTCCAAAACCCAGCAACACAAAAGTAAAAGTAAGTAAAGATACTTATAAAACTAAAGAAAAAACTAAAGAAGACACTAAACAACCAATAAGTCGTCACACAACAAGTCGGAGATATACAACCCTAAAAATTATCTAAAAGAGGACATTAACTTTAGATTATAATAGACGTGACACCAGTCTTTTGTACGAACCTTACTAAAGTTAAAAAAACTTAAATGGTTCCGATCTAAATACCGGGTCCTACACTAGATAGGACCTCTTCCAAGACACACACGAACTCTTTTTCCACTTTAAGTATCAAAACCCCACTTTACAGGATATCTATAGTTAATCCAGATTGACCAGATAACATAGTAAATTTCAAACACAAAGGAACAATTAAAAGACAAATCAACTAGATAGGTATCCAAACTCACCCCATAATTTCAGAGGGTGATAAAAACACAATAACAATTAAAGGGGAAAGTATGAACAATCGTAAACAGAATGTATAGTACCACGAGGATACAACCCACGTATATATAAATATTAACAATATAGAAGAAGAACCTAACTAGGAAACTAGTAATACATCAGAAAAACAGAGAAGAGTGTCGGAAACAAAATTTCAGACAAAATAGACTATACTCATAACGATGAGGACGAAAGAAAACCAGAGATAAACGTATCTTATAGAAAAAGGTCGGAAAGTGAAAGTCAGACATACATAGGGCACAAAACTCCACCCAGAGAACATGTGTTGTATATATCCCCAGAACAAAAACATAGGTAAGTCGGTCAGAAAAACAGAAAACCAAGTCCGTAAGTTCGGTAAATACAAATTCCATTAATAACTATTCATACTCGGATAACGGTAAATAAAATAACAAAACCCAAACTCAAATATGTGGGAAAAACACAAAGGACAGGTCTCTTATAGGAAATCGTAAACAACCTCTCGACCAAATCACCACGACTTATGAGAGTCGAAAACAAACAGACGTTTTGAAAACTAAAGAGGAAGTATAAACTTACTCTAGGAACGACCCATGTCATTAGACCCGACATCCAATAACAGAATGTAGTGAAATTCATACAGAACGGTAAGGGAGGACCGGACTTCACATAGATACCTTTCTAGTCGACAATAGGAATACCCTTAGGGAAACACACAATAAACAACAAAAAGGGAACGACGAAAATTATAAACAAGAAACACAAACCAGAAACAATTAAACTAATTATACACAGAACCCTACAAAACGTAACCCAAATAGGACAAACCCTGAGACACCCGAAGAACCCAAAGAACGGAAGGGGTAAAATCCCTTCAAAAGTTGATAATAGAGGAGTTCATAAAAGAGTACCAGAAAGAAAAAAAAAAAAATTGAAAAAAAAAATTAAAATTAAAAAATAAAAAAAAAATTTAAAATTTTAGAAATTAAGAATGTACACAAGGGTTTGTACTTGGGGGGAGGGTGGAGGGAGGGGTGTTGTAGAGAGACCCAGTAGGGGTACGTGGTCGGGGTTCGTTCGACGTGGGATACAGTCTGTACCTGACCGCTAAGTTAAGAATGTACTGTCATATGTACAATATTAAGGGTAAGAGGGTTTAGTAGGGTGGGAGAGGGAGAGGGAGACTCAGGTTTTCAGACCATATGTGTAGACACAGAAAAAAGGACAGAACGTATGTCCCAGCAGTAACGGTAGAAGGATTTAAGGTATATATACACAATCATATGACATAACCACAAAAAGAAAGACCGAATGAAGTGAGACATATTAACCGAGGTCAAAGTGGGTAGAGTAGTCTTGACTAAGTTTACTTAAGAAAAATTGCCGACTTATTATGAGGTAACACATATACATGGTGTCGAAAGAATAGGTAAGTAGACGACTACCTGTAGATCCAACAAAGGTACAGGACCGATAATATTTGTCACGACGCTACTTGTAACCCCATGTACACAGAGAAAGTTAAGACCAAAGGAGCCACACATACAGGTCTTCACCCTAACGACCCAGTATTCCATCAAGATAAACGTTAAAAAGTTCCTTAGAGGTGTGACAAGAGGTATCACCGACATGATCAAACGTAAGGGTGGTTGTCACATCCTCCCAAGGGAAAAGAGGTGTGGGAGAGGTCGTAAATAACGAACGTCTAAAAACCTAGCGTCGGTAAGACTGACCACACTTCACCATGGAGTAACACCAAAACTAAACGTAAAGAGATTATTACTCACTACAACTCGTAGAAAAGTACACAAACAATCGGTAGGCATACAGAAGAAACCTCGTTACAGATGAATCAAGAAACCGGGTAAAAAACTAACCCAGCAAATAAAAAGACCTTAACTCGACGTCTTCAACGAACATATAAAAACTCTAATCAACAAACAGTCAACAAAGTACCAGAAAGAAAAACAGAAGAAGAAAATCCTGAGGATACTAAGATTAAAACCCCGCAAATTGTGACAGGACCTCCAGGGACTCTAACAGGAGTAAAGAAAATTAAGCAAAAAGAAAAAAGGAGAGACTAAGTAAATAAAGATGATAAAATAGAAGATTAAGTGATTAGGATATAAGACGGAGACAATAAGATGATAAACAACGGAGGTCTTACAAAAGAAATAGGGTAAATAACGTAATAAGTAATATATAACTGAGAAAAAATAAAGAAGATCCACGAACAATTTGGAAAGGACGTAGAAGAGTTAAGAACAGAGGTCCGATAAATACAAACTAAGGTAAAACTAAAGTTCTAAAACCTAGTAAAAGTGATAGTTATGAACATCAAGAAAGAGTCCATCTAAGGGATAGAGAAGGAGAAAACAAACCAAACCACCCGTAAAGAGGACAAGGAAATGGACGACCCATAAGGAGACAGAGAAGTAGAACAAATATAACGACTCAAACCCCACCGGAAAGACATAAGACCGTCAAACACCTCAAGAGTAATAACACCTCAAAGGAGTGACACCCACCCCAACATGTCCACCGAACACTTCCAAAGAACCAATCCCTTCGAACACGACCACAAGACCACTCACCTCGACCTAAAGAAGAGAGACCTCATGTTATTTCACAGGTCATTACTCAATACTCTACAGTTACTAAAACCTCATTGAAACCCGTCGGACATATAACCTCGCGTCCCGACACAAGGACACAACGACCTATTTAACACACCATACAGAACAAGACCTTGAATAACCGGGAACCCACCACGAACCAAAGTCACATCCATACCTCCACAACCTACTCCAGGACAGTTAATTACAAGGGACCCCAGTCCTTAAGAGACCACAAGAGTCCCAAACCTGAATTCGGAGGACGAAGACCAAAAGTCTGAATAAAAATGTCATCAGAGTTCTGAAGAGGAAGATATGTCGTGGTAACTATTTTGTAGATCCAATTTCTACTTTTCAAAGAGGTGTCACTCCCTGTGGGTCTCTCCAAGTGTCTCAATGTACCTCTTCTCTTCTCCCTCCTCCCTCAATCTCCACTGGGTTCACTCTACTCCACCTTAGTTGTCTCCTCACTCGTTCGATCGGTCATTAGTGAAGGAATACACGTGAGATGTTAACTTGGTGAGTCTCTACAAGTACCTCAATACGTCTCTTTCCTTTCCCTCCTTCCTCTTTCTCCACCGGTCCTCCTATTTTCTCCCCTTACTTTTCCTCTCTCTGTCTAGGTCGGTCATTAGTCAAGGGATTCACAAGAGGTGGTAGACCTTGTGTGTCTCTAAGTATCTCAACCATCTCTTCTCTCCCCCATCTCTCCTCTGTCTCCACTAAACCACTCATTTTCCTCTTAGGTTTCCTCTTCTCTCGTCAGTTCGGTCATTGTACTAGGGTGCATTTTTACCTATGACTCCTAACCCAAGAATTTCCATGTTTTAACTATTGTTTATGGTTTTTCGTATCTAATTATTACATCTCATCTCAAACCTTAAAGTTTTAATGTTATGATTTCTTTTCTTCTTCTTTTTATTTCTCCTTTTTTCATTGTTTGTAATAATATATATATATATATACTTCAAACGAAAATTTTTTTTCCCAGAAAGAAAACGTTTTATTACCATACAATATTTTCACTTTGAATTTCCTCATTATCTCCTGAATTTAATTTTTTTTTTTAATTTTTTCTTACTAACGTTATTAGTCAAGTCAAGTCAGCGAGACAGCACAGGCTGTGAAACACTGAGGTACTTAGCGTCGTACGGTCTGGTGGGACAGGTAGTGGTAGAGGGACTCAAGTGAGTTTGAGTGTAGGAAGCTCAGACACTACGGTAGGTCGGTAGAGTAGGAGCCAGCAGGGGAAGAGGAGGACGGGGGTTAGGGAGGATCGTAGTCTCAGAAAAGGTTACTCAGTTGAGAAGTGTACTCCACCGGTTTCATAACCTCAAAGTCGAAATCTTAGTAAGGAAGGTTTCTTTAGGGTCCCAAATAAAGGAAGTCTTACCTGACCAACCTAGAGGAACGTCAGGTTCCCTGAGAGTTCTCAGAAAAGGTTGTGGTGTCAAGTTTTCGTAGTTAAGAAGTCGTGAGTCGGAAGAAGTGTCAGGTTGAGAGTGTAGGTATGTACGGGTGACCTTTTTGGTATCGGAACTGATCTACCTGGAATCAGCCGTTTCACTACAGAGATGAAAACTTATATGATAGATCCAACCAGAATTGAAAAAAAGGTTCCTCATACACAGAAAATTAAAGTACCGACGTCAGTGGTAGACGTCACTAAAACCTCGGGGTTTTTTTATTTCGGACTGTGACAAAGATGACAAAGGGGTAGATAAAAGGTACTTCACTACCCTGGCCTACGGTGCTAGAAACAAAAGACTTGAAACTCGACATTCGGTTAAAAAAGCGAGAGGAGAAAGTGAAAGTAGTTCTCCGAAAAATCGTGGAGAAGTGAAAGACGGTATTCCCACCACAGTATACGTATAGACTCCAATAACTATAAAGAGGGTAATTAGAACTGAGGTCGAACACAAAGAAGGTCAGGTCGCAAAGAGTACTACATGAGATGTATCTTCAATTTATTCGTCCCTCTGTCATATGTCGGAACTGTGTGAGGAAAAGGATAAACCTTGGTCAGACAACAAGGTACAGGTCAAGATTGACAACGAAGGACTGGACGTATGTCTAAAGAGTTCTCCGTCCAGTCCACCAGACCATAAGGGTAGAGAAAGTCTTAAAAGGTATCAAATAACACTAGGTGTGTCAGTTTCCAAAACCGTATCAGTTGTTTCGTCTTTGTCTACAAAAAGACCTTGAGAGAACGAAAAAGGTACTATGTCGTCCACAACCGTAAACTAGAGACCAAGGAGACGGAAAAGATTTTGGTCGAACTTGTAGTCCCTCAAGTGTCAAGTGCATAACGACTTCGGACCGAACCTCTTAAAACTCGTAATGTAATGATCGTACACTCTACTCACGTTAACACACCATCAAACTCGTAAGAAACCGTAATGGAGAGAAACCCTAATCTTACTTTTGACTAGAAAAGGTCAGGACACCGGTGACGACTCAAAAGGTTTAAACGACCGTATAACTCACGTCGTGAAAGTGTCGTAGTAGAAAGTCCTAAACTTTGTCGAGGGGACCTTAAGGTAGTGGAGAGTGATAGAAACAAGCAGCACTATGAAAGATTCCGTTTGAACTGAAGTGTAAGGTTCTATAGACCAAGATCTAATCACTAGTGTAGTAGTACTGATAGACCCAACACTTCTATAAAAAACATGACAAGAAGACACATAAGAACAGTGGAGAAGAATTATAGAAGACGAAGAAAATCCAGGTATGGTAAAGACAGGAAGTAGCTCGGGTAGAAACGTACTTTACAAGGGAACCATAGAGATTCAAAGAACTTCTCTAGAGATCAGAAAGGGTAAGACAAGAAAAGGAGATAAAGAAACGTAACTAGTGACTTCTTCCGAAAGAACAAAGAAGAACGATAAGAAACCTTGAGACGTAAGTCTACGAATATAGAAAAGAATAGAAGGAACGAAAAGTGGAGAGAAGAAAAGTGTCGATAAATATTCCGGAGGGGTCTGTCGGTAAAACGAAAAAACGTAAAGAAAAGGTACTCCTACCAGAACTAGGGACAGAGGACATGTCACAGTGCTTGGAGTAAGGTATCAAGTGGTCCTTTAGATAGATAGTCTAGATCCGGGAATTTAGATAAAGAGTGAAGGTGACATATTAGTATTCCCTTAACTAAATCCGGTATGGACTCACCAGATCGACAAAAGGGATGAAAGAAGTTAAACACAGACTTAAACCATTATTCTTCAAGTTCTAGACTCGGTGTCAGTCGAGGACCAGAACAAAAACAACTGACACATTTCGACTAGGTAGAAACCGACGTTTCTTATCTTAGTTAGACTAAAACCACAACTGGTAGACCACTAAAGGTACATATCTTAGAAGAGAACACAACAACCTTCTCCCACAAACGATACTGGTCACGTAAAAGAACCGATTGAGATAATCAGAAACGGGACGAAGTAAGACGTAAAGTTCCGGTTTAAACGGACAACAAGACCCACAAAGGACTGAAGGATGAAAACGTAAGGTCAGGGGATATTACTTTTCCTGTAAAAACCCCACTAAATCAAGATTTTCCAGAACATCCAGAAGTATTTTGGCAAGTTGAAGTCAAAGAAGTCTCAATGACCAACCCCGTATCTGAACCTAATGACACTACAACTTACCAAACGGAACCTCTACTTGTCTCTAGTATAACAGCAAAAACTCTAACGTAGGTTCATGACGTAAAGCCTGAGAAAACAACTGGTAGTACCGATAAGGTAAAGAAGACTCCCTAAGGACGGGTGTCATTATCTACATTACCAGTAGACTCAATTTAAGAGGGTAAGGTCAGGTAAAATCAAACGACTAAGGATCTTAGAGTTGTAAGTGGGAACGGTAGAGAACAAACCGGTGAAGGTTAAACGGAACGAAGTACCTGGACTGTAAGGTCCAAGGATACGTTATAACGAGAAATGTCGTAGTCTGGAACGAAGATAGTGGTCAGTATAGGTGTCGACCCATAACAAAAACGAAACCAGGGTAGGGAAGTAAGAAAGACCTCAATAAAGAGATGAGTAGAGGTCATCGTATAACTCGTAGATTACTGGACTCATCAAGGAGAAAAGAATAGGATAGTAAAACGGAAAAGTATGACAAGTACCCCAAGAGTTCCATTCTTATGACTTCACCGAACGGTAAGGGAAGAGGTCACCTGGTGTAAGACAGTCTGGAGAGGTGGTACTGGGCGGGTAGAACCCAACGGGTCGTCCGTACCGAACCAAAGTAACTCAATCTGTTCCGACACCAGGATCACACTAATCTAACTGATCAAAGGACACTCATACCAAAGTCACACAGACGGGAGACACGGGAGAACGTTGTGGATGGTAGAATGAACAAAAAGAGCATGGAACCCGCACCACATAGAGAAGTGCCGACGGGGTCGTTTCGTGTCGGCGACTAGGAATGGAACTTACTCCCCATAGAGGAAAGACGACGGCAAGGACTGGAAGTTACACCTTATCGAGTTATATAGATCCTGAAATAGACCACAACAACACCCACAACACCCCAGTCAAATAAAAGTCTATGAGGGAAGTAGACCGAATATAAAGAGTTCTAGATATCCGGGGAAGGATACATCAACTATGGTTGCTGTCCCAAAATTAGATAACGTGGACAGTGAAGGTTTCGTCAAGGGAGACAAAATCGAAGAAGACAAACGACTAGAGAAGTCACAGACTAAAGGTGGGACTGTGTTTGCCCACGACCACCTGTCAAAAAATTCCGATGGAACAAGTCAGTACGACACCCCTTCATCCCTACGACGTTTCTTGTGACCGTACACGAGCGTCACGGAGTCGGTCCGACCCGAACGAGGGTGAGTGCCACGTACGTGGGAGGGACGGGTGTGACGAGTCCGAGATCCAACGAGGTGACCCATGTTAGACTCCAGCCGGGACCCAACGTACTTGGAGGGTCCAGATTCGACGAGTCCAAGTCCGTGAGTCCATCAGGAGTCTCCGCGTCTGAGCCAACCCGGATGCAAAACACGGGAAGGGTCCAGACTCGTCGAGTCCACTACTCCACAAACCGCTCACACCAACGACGCTGAATAGCGGAGGGGACAGGGACGGCGAACCAAAAGACCCACATGTTGGCCGCGTGGAAGAGTCCGTCTACAACTGACAGGTCTTGGGGTTCTTCAGAATCAATCGTTTCTTTGGACGAACGTCAAACCATCTATTACAGAGACCCCGACGTTAACGGGAGAAGACCGAGACCGACGGACATTGGCCTCCCCCTACCAGACGTCGACTGATAAAGACAAGTCAGGAAACAAGACACGTGTCCGGACCACCACAGAATCTCGAAAAGCACACCATCGATAGGGTGTCAGACCAAACGATCGGGTTCAATCAAGCGAGTCTAACGAGAGTCCCGTAAGTCCGGTCTAGGAATTGAGATTCACTACGTCGGACACGGACGGACGGGTCGGGGGTGAACGATCACCACCTACGTCCGTAGACACGACGAAGAGACGACCCCCTCAATGGCAACCCAAACATTAGACACCCAAAATTAATAAATAGATAAAAGGGAGGGACAATACAACGGGAGACACGAAGGTTCCGAGTGGTGTCTGAGTCGTCACACTCACAAAGGACCACAAACCTTTGGAGAGAAAAATTCTGAGGGAAGGACCCTACCTTGAGACAGAGATAGAGAAAACAGAGAAAAAAACAGAAAATATAAAAAAGGATGGAGGAAAACTTCTATTACCCGACGAAAAGACCCACGGACTACAGGAGACGGTCGTAAGTCTTCGACAAAACACCTTAAATGAGTTACAAATTTACAAGAAAACTACTTAAACATCCCCTCTTTCACCAGAGGGGTAGGATAAGGAGGATCAGAATCCTGACGGAGGTTAAAGAAAGTATAGATTAATTTTATACGGAATTTTAATGTGTGTCTTCGAATTTTAACTTCAAGTTTTTATATGTTCCGTTTATAATGTTTTATAAAAGTATACGAAAAAATTAAAGTCATAAGGGTCTCCTTCATACTTCCTTCAGAAGAAAGATAGGAATCATACAACTTTAAAAGGTATCATCATTTTTAATTTTATGTTTCAGTTACAAAACCTTTGTATGTAAAAGGGAAATATTCATTAAAAAGAAATTCTATAAAAGTCATAAATAGTTACGTCAAATTACGTTAAATAAAGTTTTATAAAAAGAGGTTACATTAAGGATTTTTAGTAATCTAGAGTTGGAAATTTTCCATTAGTCTTAGAGTTAATTTGGGAGTAATGTAAGTTTATTATTTTAGACAGTAAAAAATGAAGTTTCGGAATGATTGGTACGACTGAAACTCATTTCATAATTCAATTATAAACTAAATAATAGTTTACGTTTCACGAAGGCAAAGTAAAATCTAGGGGGTGGAAATTTGTTGTAAATTGTCTCGACTTTCGACGACGACTTAAACTGTTCACAATCACATTGTTCATTTACTCTGTTGACGGTAAAAATGTACATACTTAATAAACCGTCATAATACTCAGTCAGAATGGGACTTTACCATCATTAATAACTCGATCGACATTCATTTGATGAGGATGTCACTCAAGTTTCCTCTCCATAAATTTTTTTTATGTTGAGAAGGAAAAGGTAGAAAAAACTTAGAAAGGTTTAGAGTATAAAAGAACTTTTTCCTTCATGACGGTTTTTATAATTTTCTTGGTCTTTGGAAGTAATGATAAAGTAATGACATCTGAGTAGGTCTACCGTCCTTCTACAGACATCAACTAAAGGACAAAGTGTGTACGTTCTGTCTCTTATCCAAAAGTGTCTAGGAACTTTACGTGTGATCGTCTCTTTATTGATAATCGTTGGTATATGACGTACTTGAACTAACGAAGGGTTATGGTTTCTCTTTTACCTCAGAGTGAGGTCATCTGACGGTTTTGATGACACAGTCATAATCCCTCGCACTAAGTTATTAATTATAACTTCTCCACCAAACTTTTTTATGTAGTACATGTATTATTGGTAGTGAGAACTCTTGAGTTATACGATTTGAGAAATACATCTCATTAAGGACATTTTGAGTAGTGGTGAACAATATCAATTAAAATACACTTTGAACTGTCCTGGTCTCGACGGGTCTATAAACAACTGTGTAGTAACACATATAAAGACAGATGTTACATAAACCTATGATCGTAAATTTAACAATCTGATTCATTTTGTCATTCATTCAGAGGAATCACACCTACACGGGATAGGTCAGTCGGCTTTCGGATTTATCTTGTTTTTCGACTGTAAAGGAGTTCATTCTCTTTTAATAAGAATGGATTGATAGAAGTTTCACCCTGTAGTCACAAAAGGGACTAAAGATTAATTTTGACTTTGTAACCGAGAAGGACCCAAAATTTGGACAATCGTAAACCTCCCATTCATTTGATAGTTGTGAAGACCCAGAAGTCGAATGACTGACGACTAGATCTTTGAAAAGTTGGAGACATTAGTGTACTCGATAAAGGAATCTATATATGTACATAATCTATATATGTATATTATCTATATACGTATAGTATATATATAGAATCTATATAAATACATGTATATAAAGATTTCGTAAATGTGTAAGATAACCAAGATAAAGAGACCACTTGTGATTGTTTATATACTGGAATACTTACCAACGTGTAAATAGACGTGAAAAGTCGACTTTTTCTTTTTTTCGTCCAAAACTTTTAAATATAACAAAAAGGTTCCAAAGAAAAGGACAATTTGAAATTCGAGAAATTCTTGTTCATAAAAACAGATAAAATAAACGACTACATAGAATTAACGGATCCTACCACACAGTGTAGACAATTGATTTATTCACTGACTTAAGTCGAACTTTAATCCAGACCGACGATGGGTTTAGACGAGGCAATTGGAGATACTACTTGGTAGAGTATCAAAGAAATATAAAAGTCTTCAGTTAGAAAAAAACAACAACAACAACAAAAAAAATTAAAATAAAATGAAATAAAATGAAATATTATGACATAACCGAAACGGTATGTAACTGTACTTAGGTGGTGCCCACATATGCTCGAGGGTAAGGACTTAGGGGGAGGGTGGAGGGTGGGGTATAGTAGAGAGACCTAGTAGGGGTACGTGGTCGGGGTTCGTAGGACATAGGACATAACTTGTATCTGACTGTGAAGCAAAGAATGTACTATCATGTGTAAAGTTACGGTAAGAGGGTTTAGTAGGGTGGGAGAGGGAGAGGGAGTCTCAGGTTTTCAGGTAAGATATGTAGACACAGAGAAAACGACAGAGCGTATGTCCCAGTAGTAATGGTAGTAAGATTTAAGGCATATATACACAGTCATATGACATAACCACAAAAAGAAAGACCGAATGAAACTTTCTTTTAAGAAATTTTCTTATAATGATCGATAAATTCGAGTCAACATTTCGATAATTAAGGACCTTTTACTACCTTAGTCCTAAGTTTTTCTAGGAGGTTTCCCCTTGTTTCGTGAACATTCTATTTTAAACTAATCCTTTTCCCATTTTGGTGAAGGAGATAGGATTTTAGTGATTTGAATACCGAGAGTCTCCGTATTGAATAATGTTCATATTTAATTTTACGGGGTCCTCCTAATTCACTGTCTTTCGAACTATATTTAGTTCTTACTCATAACTAACGGTTTCCTTGATTACGTTAAGAACCGACGTTACTGTCTTATAATACAGGTTTAGTTCTATTTATTATTAATGTAAGATAATACGGTGATATGAAGATTTCATTCTCTTTGGGTTCTTTCTACCATCCACAACGTTCTCCCGTAGTCTCCCGTCTGTGTGACTTTGGTATGAGTGTTTTTTGATCAGTTAGACTAGTGTGATCCTGGTGTCGGAACAGATTGAGTTACTTTGATTCGGTACTGGCACTCCGGTGGGTTCTACCCTCCCAATACCTCTCCAGACTGTTTTACACCGGGTGACCTCTTCCCTTACCGTTTGGAGAATTCATAAGAACGGAACTTTTGGTGTACTTGCATCCTTTTCCGTTTTACTATCATATCACTTTCTCCTTGAGGGGTCCACTCATCCACGGGTTATACGATAACCTCTAGTCACCTCTTTATTGAAGTCTTTCTTACTTCCCTACTTCCGTTTTGTTTTTGTTATGAGTCGACACCTATACTGACCACTATCTTCGTTCCAGGTTACGACATTTCTCGTTTTAACGTATCCTTGGACCTTACAGTCCAGGTACTTAGTTCCGTTTAACCTTCACCGGTTTGTTCTCTACCGTTCTGACTCGCAACTGTAAGATCCTTAGTCACTTGATTTTACCTGACCTTACCCACTTAAATTGAGTCTACTGGTAATATAGATGATGATACCCGTCCTTAGGGAGTCTTCTTTACCTCATCGGTAGTACCAGTTGTTTTCTCATTCTTTACGTCATGAACCTACGTTAGAGTTTTTGCTGTCTTACTTGAGACAAGCAAAGGTTCCGTTTGATAAGTTATAGTGTCATTAGGTTCAGACACAGGGTTAGTCATTGCGACTTTTTCAACTTCGACTTGTCAAAATGTTTCTGGATGTTCTGGAAAATCTTGATTTAGTGTTTTTCTACAGGAGAAGTAATACCCCAGACCTTACGTTTTCATCCTTCAGTTCTTTGTGGACCTCATTGTCCGTTTAAACCGGAACTTTATGACTTACTTCGTCCCGTTTGTGATTAACTTAAAACGGTTCTTTTAAGTGACCAGCATCGTTTGTGGGAGAAGGTGTTGTGTTCTTTTCTGAGATGTGTACCTGTAGTGGTCTAATTATTGTGGTTTTAGTATTACTAATATAAAAAAACGACGGTTTCTATTTCTTCGAGATATGTCAGTTGTTTTTGTTGTGGTCCTCGACTGACACCGAGTCTCGTACTCGAGGAATAACGGTTTAAGTCTGAATTTAACTTCTTTCATCCCTTTTGACGATCTGGTAAGTCCATTCTGGATTTAATTTAAGGAATACTAATGTGTCACCTTCACTCTTTATCTAAATTCCCTGATCTAGACTATCTATCTCACGGACTACTTAATACGTGCCTCCAAGGACTGTAACATGTCCTCTGTCCCTAGTTCTGGAAAGGCTACCTTTTATTTACGTTTTTTCGTTTTACCGACAGACTCCTTCGGGAATGTTTCACGATACTTTTCTTGTCCTCGTTTTTCGTTTCCTCTTTTCCTTTCTATAAGGGTAAACTTAGGTCTCAAGGTTTTTTATCGTTCCTCTCTATTCTTTCGCAAGGAGTCACTAGTTACTTTTCTTTATCTCCTGTTCTTGTCTTACCCTTCTGATCTCAAGAGAAGTTCTTTCAATCTCTATGGTTCCCTCTTAAAGTACGTTTCTACGCGAACTATTTCCTGTCTTTACCATACCTGGATTGTCTTCGTCTTCTATAATTCTTCTCCACCGTTCTTATGTGTCTTTTTGATGTTTTTTCTAGAAGTATTGAGTCTATTAGTGCTACCACACTAGTTAGTGGATCTCGGTCTGTAGGACCTTACACTTCAGTTCACCCGGAATCTTTCGTAGTGACGCTTGTTTCGATCACCTCCACTACCTTAAGGTCAACTAGGTAAAGTTTAGGACTTTGTACTACGACACTTTCACGACGTGAGTTTTACGGTCGTTTAAACCTTTTGAATCGTCACCGGTGTCCTGACTTTTCCAGTCAAAAGTAAGGTTAGAGTTTCTTTCCGTTATGGTTTCTTATGAGTTTGATGGTGTGTGAACGTGAGTAGAGTGTGTGACCATTTCATTACAACTTTTAAGAGGTTCGGTCCGAAGTCGTCATACACTTGAAACTTGAAGGTCTACAAATTTGACCAAATCTTTTCCGTCTCCTTGGTCTTTAGTTTAACGGTTGTAAACGACCTAGTAGCTTCTTCGTTCTCTCAAGGTCTTTTTGTAGATAAAGACGAAATAATTGATGCGGTTTCGGAAACTGACACACCTAGTGTTAGTTGACACCTTTTAAGACTTTCTCTACCCCTATGGTCTGGTGGATTGGACGGAGAACTCTTTGGACATACGTCCAGTGCTTCGTTGTCAATCTTGACCTGTACCTTGTTGTCTGACCTAGGTTTCTCTTTTTCCTCATACAGTTCCGACATATAACAGTGGGACTAATAAATTGAATATACTTCTTATGTAGTATTCTTTGCGACCTGACCTTCTTCGTGTTCGACCTTAGTTCTAACGACCCTCTTTATAATTATTGGAGTCTATACGTCTACTGCGGTGGGATTACCGTCTTTAACTTCTCCTTGATTTTTCGAAGAACTACTTTCACTTTCACCTCTCACTTTTTTAACCGAATTTCGAATCGTAAGTCTTTTGTTTCTAGTACCGTAGACGAGGGTAGTGAACTACCCTTTATCTACCCCATTGTCACAGTCTGAAATAAAAAAAACCCGAGGTTTTAGTGACGTGTACCACTGACGTCGGTACTTTAATTATCTGGGAATGAGGAACCTTCTTTTCAATACTGGTTGGATCTATCGTATAACTTTTCGTCTCTGTAATGAAACGGTTGTTTCAAGGTAGATCAGTTCCGATACCAAAAAGGACACCAGTACATACCTACTCTCCCAACCTGACACTTCTTTCGACTCACGACCTAATAACCACGAAAACTTGACACCAAAACCTCTTCTGAGAACTCTCAGGGAACTTGACGTTCCTCTAGGTTGGTCAGGTAAGACTTCCTCTAGTCGACCCTAACGAAACCTTCCTTACTGCGACTTCGACTTTGAGGTCATGAAACCGGTGGAGTACAGTTCACAACTGAGTAACCTTTTCTGAGACTACGACCCTCCCTAACTCCCGTCCTCCTCTTCCCCTACTTTCTCCTACTCTACCGACCTACCGTAGTGACTGATTTACCTGCACTCAGACTCACTTGAGACCCTCAACTACTACCCGTCCCTCCGGAGTTAAAGACACTAAGTACCCCAGTGTTTCTCAGCCTATACTGATTCGTTTACTTGACTTGACTACGGTGATACTTTTGGTGTAACTTCGACGTGTGAAGTGCTTCTCCATTTGATCTCATGTGAGTTTTCTGTGGTTCTTCTACTACTCTTAGTTTCGGTGTGAACATGTTTCTAATCAACTTCCTATTCTATGAACAGTCTTCTTCTTTCGTACAGTTATATAATTACGGAAGTTTTAAACATTTCAGATTTACTATAATCTACAAAAAAAAAAGGTCTAAACGAGGTTTTCTGAAAGTGGATTACTTATATTTCAATTATGATTTTATCTGTCAGAGTTAAAAGGTTTTCACTCTACGTGTTAGAGTATTTTCATCAATTAAGAGTTAGAGACTACGGAAAAATTTACCTGTTTCGATAGAAAATCTAAATCAACCGTCGATTCGAAGTCTGTATAATAAATTTATCTTCTGGTAATATCAAGAACAGTATCGACGGTACCAAGAGTTTTGCCTAATTTTTTTTTTATATTATTGTACTAGTTCTACTCACTTTACTCTGTTTTTAAAAGTTTGATTTATAGATAACTCCTCATTTATAGGTTTTATATATTTCCTGAGTACATCGAGTTGTCGTTTTTTATCGTTATTAGGTTAATTTACACGTTTACTGGAGTTTTTTGTCACATCTTTAAAGAGTTTTACAATTTTCGTCTTGGTGGTATACTGTCGTTAAAGTAAAGACCCATACAAAGGTTTCCTTTGTTTTAATGACAGTTCCTCTATATAGACACAGGACCCAAGTCACGTCACAATACATTTTATCGGTTTTGTACCTTTCTTAAATTCCCTGATAATTCCCTACCTACCTATTTCTTTTATACCTTCTATGTCTACTCATACCCTCTATATCTATTCCTGTATCTACTTATAAAAAGTCTGTATTTTACTTCCTTTGGGAGTGACCACTGTCATACCTACTTGAGACTCCCGTAATACGATTCTCTTTAGTGAGCCTGTTTCTGTTTATGACACACTAAAGTGAATACACACCTGAGAAATTTTTGTGTTTAAGTAGTAAGATCGTTATCGTCTCTTCTTTTTCTTTGTTTCCTTAAGTTTAACTTTTTCTTCACTTTCATATTAACAAACGTTTACTGAACTATGATATGTACCTTTTAGGATTTCTGCAATGATCTTTTGATTATCTCCAGTAATTACTTAAGTCACTTTAAAGTCCTATGTTTAAATTGTGTCGTTAACCAAGATATGTGATTGTTACTTTCTAGACTTTCTATTAACTCTTTTGTTATAGTAAATGACAACGTAGTTTGTCTTATTTGATGGATCCTTATTTGGATGAATTCCTCCTTTTTATAGACATGAGGTTTTGACATTCTGTGACTTCTTTCTTTAGTTTCTACTGTGTTTGTGTACCTTTCTATATGGGTACAAGGACCTAACCTTCTGAGTTAGGTAAGTTTTACTGATATGATGTTTTCCGTTCGTTATCTAAGTCACGTTAAGGACATTCTAATAATTATCGTAAAAAGTGTGGATATCTTTTACAAAAAACCAGAAATTTAAAGATACTTTTGTGTTTTCTGGAACTTAACGGTTTCGTTAGAACTCTTTCTTTTTACCTCGACCCTCTTAGTCCGAAAGACTAAAGTCAGATATGATGTTTCGTGTTAGTAGTTTTGTTATACTGTGACAGTGTCTTTATCTTTATATCTAGTTACCTTATTCTACCCTTCAAGTCCTTATTTGACACGTGGATACTAATAAATTCGATACTGGATTTTTTGTTAGTCATATATATCATTTCTGTCAGAGAAATTATTCACCATGACCCTTTTGACTTGTCGAAGTACATTTTCTTACTTTAATCTTGTAAGAAATTGTGGTATGTCTTTTTATTTTACCTAATTTCTGTATTTACATTTGACGTATGACATTTTAAGGATTCCTTTTGTATCCATCTTGTGAGAAACTGCATTTAGAGTTGTTACATAAAAACCTAGGTAGAGGATCTCATTAACTTCATTTTTGTTTTTATTTACTTATCTTAAATTTATTTAAATTTCGAAAACGGGTCGTTTGGTATTTCATTCGTTTTTCTGTTGGATGTCTTACCCTCTTTTATAAAAGTTTACTACACTGTTTATTCCCGAATTAGAGATTTTATATGTTTATCAAGTATGTCGAGTTATAGTCTTTTTGTCTGCCGGGTTAATCTTTTAAGTGACTTCTAGATTTGTCTGTCAAGATGTTTCTTCTGTATGCATATCGGTTTTCCTTGTACTTTTCTACAATTCGTAGTGATTAATAATCTCTTGATGTTACTCTATAATGGTGTGTGACCAGTCTTACCAGTGGTAGTTTTTCAGACGTTTACAATTTAGACCACTCCTACACCTCTTTTTCCTTGGGAAGATGTGAAAGTCACCCTTACATTTACCTACATTAGTAAATCCTCTTATAATACCTTTAAGTAATTTTTGATTTTTACCTCTATGGTATCCTTGGACTTTATCTCGAGAACCCGTATATAGACCTCTTTTGGTATTAAAATTTTTTTACGTAAGTGGGGCTACAAGTATCGTCGTGATAAATGTTGTCGGTTCTATATTTTCGTTGGAATTACAGATAGTTGTCTCCTTACCTATTTCTTCTTTCACCATATATATATGTGTTACTTTATAATGAGTTCATAAAATTTTTTCTTAATTCACTACAGTAAACGTCGTTGAAACTACTTGGATCTATAATAGTATCATACACTTCATTCGGTTTCGGTTTATAGTATACTATAACGGATTTACATCTTAGATTTCTAACTATGTGTACTCGAATAAATGTTTTGTCTTTATCTGAGTATCTGTATCTTGTGTGTGTACCAATGGTTTCCCCATTACTACTCCTCCTTATTTAGTCCTGAAACGCTAATTTTATTTTTATCTTTATATATATATATATATATATATATATATATATATATATATGACTTAGTGACAACATGTAGACTTTGATTGTATTGTAACATTTAGTTAATGTCAAATTATTTTTAAAATTTTATTATTTTATTTGGTCTAAGTATCTTTGTTTCTTGTCTCATCACCAACGGTATTTGTCCTCAAATTCCCACTCCTTTTAACCATCTCCACTACTGAATTCCCATGTTTGAAGGTCAATATTCTACTTATTCAAAACTCCCATATTACATCTCCTACTACTAATACGAAGTGTTTTGATGTAAAATTGATTTTCTCATATAAAATTTTATTGATTCTTATATCAATAAAAATTCTTTGATTCTCTGAAATAAAATTTTTAAGAGTGGTGCTCTTTTTTGACCATTCATGAACTCACTAGATACACAATCGATTGAAATAAAATCAGTAAAACGTCGTACCTGTAGATGTTTTAGTAATGTAATATGTGGAATTTAAATACGTTACAAAATTCAGTTAATATAGAATTATTTAAACTTTCTTTTTTCTATATTATTACGAAGTAGTGTTCTGACTTATTTTAATATTCTTCTGTCCACTAAATTCTACCACCGAATTCTCCTAGGACTTGAGTGGAGGGGGATGCCTGGGTTGTTTAGATGTCGATGTAAATTCTTTATATTGTAAAGGATTTTCCTTAGATTCTTGATCAATTATCGATGAGGTTTTTATATTATCTTCCCAGTGATCTCTGTTCTCACCGTCTTTGTTAGAATGGATTTAGGATGGGGACTGTCTCGTTAGTTGTTCACTATCCTTAAAGTATTTATGTCTAAAGTATTCATATTTAAACACGAGGTATATTCCGTAGGGTTGGGAACCCTGGACGTAACCTCTGGATTTCGGGGATTGGTAGACTGACTTTTGGTTTCCCCGGATGTAAGTATTTGAGACAAGACGTATCCTCTATTTCTAGATAGAAATCTTCCCGAGTAAGTGTCTGAGTAATTGGGACCCTGGGTGACGTTTCTCGTACAAACTTTTCTCGGATCTAGTACACACTTCTTCCGAGTTACCGGTTAAATTTCATGGATAGTTTCCCTTTCTTAGGATAAATTCTGAGAAAGGATTCTATTTCCATGACCACCCTCTATAAAAATGTAAGAGACAGGAATATCGTGTTGACGACCATCGTGGTAAAAATGGAACAGTGAAATTAGACGATCACGTCCGTCCACTGACAGCGTGAGGGACATGGTACGACTCCAGGACGGTTTCCTGCTGTTTATTCGTGAAGTTGGGGACTTGACGAACGGAGGTCTCGGTCACCCGTACACTTTTAGTGTCTCGGGGAACTAGTAGTCCGACAAAACAGTTTCCCTTTAACGTAAAGACCCAGACTTTGTTAACCTCTCTGTTAAACTCTTTGTTGTTTTTGACTTGTCCAATTTACTATTCCAAGTACAGGAGGTGTTCCGATGAGGTAATTCTAACCCTCTCTATATGTAGAACAGATATGTCTCTTTGTTTGTGTCTTTTAGTTGTTTTACCCCTTCATCTCCCTATACAAGGTTTGCTTTCTTATTCCATTTGTTGGTCTTTTTTTTAAAATTCACTTTACTTCTATTCATTAGATGGACTATCTTTATGGAAACGTTTCCAGGTATATCAGTTTCGATACCAAAAAGGTCATCAGTACATGACACTCTCAACCTGGTATTTCTTTAGACTCATGGTTTCTTAACTAGGAAAAATTGACGCCACAACCTCTTTTGAGAACTCTCAGGGAACCTGACGGTCCTTTATTTTGGTCAGTTAGGATTTCCTTTATTTAGGACTTATAGGTAACCTTCCTGACTACGACTTCGACTTCGAGGTTATAAAACCGGTGGACTACGCTTCTCGATTGAGCAATCTTTTCTGGGACTACGACCCTTTCTAACTTCCGTCCTCCTCTTCCCCTGTCGTCTCCTATTCTATCAACCTACCGTAGTGACTAAGTTACCTGTACTCAAACTCGTTCGAGACCCTCACTCACTTCCTGTCCCTTCGGACCGCATTTTACACTGTAGTCTGGTATTCTTTACCCCTCACCCTAATTTTTATGTCTCAAAATCTTTCGTAAGGTTGTACGATATTTGAATTTTATCTCAGTATACACATCCGACAATATACACTCAAAGTAACATTGGTGTTTCGTTTTCGGATGTTATCTATGTGTTTTCCGTTCTTTTTTCCTTAAATTCCTATTTTGATGTCTTTTGGCAGTTTAGTGTTCCCTTCTTTCATTCTCTTCTTCCCTTCTCTCTTGATACATTGTCGGTCCTTTGTTACATGGTTGTCGTTATTCCCGCCTGGATCGTTATTAATAAAATTTACAATTACCTGGTTTACACGGGTAGTTTTTTGTGTCACCGATTTACCTATTTTATCATTTTCTCAGTAGGTATACGATGGATGTTCTCTGAGTGGAGTCTGTATTTCTATGTGTGTCTGACTTTTACTTACCCACCCTTTTTACGAAGTACGTTCCACTTTTCTGTCGGAAGTCTTATGCTCTTTTATTATAGTTTACTTTGTTGACTGTTTCTTAATTAGAATTTTTATGTGTTCATCGAGGTCATCCAGTTAAGATCTTTTTATTCACTGGGTAAGTTTTTTACCCGGTTTCTTGATTTGTCTGTAAAGAGGTTTCTTTTGTATATCGACCGATTGTTTGTGTACTGTTCTATGAGTTGTAGTGAGTACTAGTCTCTTTACGTTTAGTTTTGGTGTTAGTCCAAGGTGGAGTGCGACCAGTTTTACTGTCAATGGTCTTTCAGATATTCGTTATTTACGATCTCTGGCACACATCTTTTTCTTTGGGAGGATGTGACAACCGTCCTGACGTTTGATCATGTCGGTGATACCTCTTTTCACACCTTTAAGGAATTCTTTTGACCTTTAGCTTGACGGTACGTTGGGTCGTCAGGGTACCGACCCGTATGTGTGACTCCTTTGGTCTTAACTTTCTCTGTATACATGGGGTTATAAGTAGCGTCGTGACAAAAGTTATCGGTTCTGTACCTTCGTTGGATCTACAGACAACCATCTACTTACCTATTCTTTCGTCACCATGTATATGTGTTACATTACAAAGAGTCGATAATTTTTCTTATGTAAACTTAGTCAAGATTACTCCACCTACTTTGACCTCGGATAACATGTCTCACTTCATTCAGTCTTTATTTTTGTGGTTATATCATATAATTACGTATATATACCTTAAATCTTTCTACCATTACTACTGGGATATACGCTGTGTCGTCTTCTCTGTGTCTACATTTCTTGTATGAAAACCTGAGACACCCTCTTCCACTACCAACCTACTAAACCCTCTTATCGTAACTTTGTACATATAATAGTATACACTTTGTCTAGTGGTCAGATCCAAACTACGTACTCTGTCCCATGAGTCCCGACCACGTGACCCTACTGGATCTTACTAACCTACCCCTTCCTCCACCCTCCCCCTAAGTTTTACCCTTTGTGTACATATGGGTACCAACTGAGTACACTGACATACCGTTTTTGGTGTTGTTATAACATTAAATTAATCGGAGGTTAATTTTATTTATTAATTCCTTTTTTTCTTGTTGTTTTTGTTACTCTTATCCCTTTGAATTGTGAGGTGATGTAGTTATCTGTATAATAGGTTCTTCTTTCAGTTATTCCTCTATCACTAGAATTTACTATATAATTTGGTCAACCTGAATTATCAATACATATTCCGAAAGATAAGGTTTTGTCGTCATATATGTAACAAAAGTGTATGTGTACCTTCTCGGAGGTCCTAGTTGACGTACAATCCGGTATTTTGCTCTGAAACTCTTCTGATTTTTTCATAGTTCGTAGAAAAGACTACTGTTAATTCTTTTTTTTTTTAGGGTAGATATTAACGTAGTGTTTTCTGTATTCAAAGGTCCTTATTTAAATTTGTTCCCCCGTTTACTAACTACGTTCTTTAACTTCTTTTGTGTTTACTTACCCTTTTATAAATTTAGAGGACCTTACTTCTTAATTATAACTTTTTATATAGGTGTAATGGTTTTTATTAGATGTCTAAGGTACGTTAAGAATAGTCTTAGGATTGATGAAAAAAGTCTTTTTACCTTATTTGTTAAGACTTTATGCCTACTTTGGTGTTTTCCAGGGTTTATCGGTTTAGTTAGAACGTGTGTGTGTGTGCGTTTTTCGACCTCCGTGGTATGAGGGTCAAAAATTTAATATAATGTTTCGATGTCGTTAGTTTTATCATACGTTAACCGTATTTTTGTCTGAGTTCTGAAAATGGACGCCGTCGAGACGAGGTCACTCTCGACTCCTACTTTCACCGTGTCGACGAACCGAACGTCCCTGGGACCTCCGTGGTTCACACGTCACTGTACCTGACGGAGGTGGCGTCCTCAACACCGGGATAGTCTCAGAAAAGAGCTCGGACATCGACCGTTAGTCTTCCAGAGAAACTGGTCAGAAAGAGGTATAGAGGCGGGTAAGTCCACGAATCTCCAGAGTGAACGGACCTCACGAAGAGACAACAAACCACGTAGTCCGTGTATCTCTCCCCGGAGGTTTGGGTCGACCCAAAGATGAGATATCTACCTACGTAGTCCGTGAATTTCCTCGTGAGACCCATATCGTGATGAGACATCAAGTTACACAGTCCGTAAACCACCCGGTCGGAGAGATGACAAGTCGACGGTTACGACCGTACACCCCTTTCTGACCAACGCTACTACCCAGACCGGGGATACGTACTGAGTCGTCATAGGGAACGAAGGTACTGACGGATCGAAAGGAGGTGTCCGTAAAGAGTGGTACTGGAGGATGGAGTGTAGGGGAGTTAAACAGAGAGGTGTCAGTTGTCATCGGGAGAGGGACCCTAGTGAGGTATTAGGGGTTTGAGGTCGAGGGTCGACGACGAGGAAGGTTCCCTGGGTACAGGGACGGACCGATATCTCGACACCGTTCCTGACAGACTAAGAGTAAGGTAAATCCGACAGTGTCTAGTCGACAGAGTGAGAGTCTGAATTTACAAAGAGGAGACTGAGTCTGTTAACGGAACTGCACCTCTAGTCTGGGGACGAAGTCAAGGGAGATGACGACTCCCGTCCAGGTCAGGATAATTTTGAGGACAAAAAGGGACACTAAGGAAACAGGATGACTCAAAACGTACTAAGATATATAAGAAAAGGAGACCAGTCCACGAGGACAGGTGAGAGTCGACCACGAGAATTACGTGAAGACACAGACTTCCACATAAGGACTACATTGACGTCTCTCTCTACATGAAGAACAGGTGGGTGAGGAGGTAGTAGAACAAGAGGGATACGTCAAAAACAGTCTATAATGAATGACAAGTAGAAGTTCCATTTTAATCTCACTTTCAATCATTATTATTGTACTTAAGTATTTGGTATTTTAACCATGGAACTTTATTTAACGTGATTAAACGAATTCTAAACTTGTGACGGTATACATAGGTGAATTGTGTTTAAGATTCTATTATTTTTCGAAGTAAAAACTGTTACGAGTGAAAGTGAAAAGTGAAAGTACGTAACCTCTTCCTTTACCGTTGGGTGAGGTCACAAGAACGGACCTCTTAGGGTCCCTACCTCCTCGGACGACCCGACGGTAGGCACCCCAGCGTGTCTCAGCCTTTGCTGACTTCACTGAATCGTCGTCGTCGTCGTCGTCGTCGTCGTTTTTGTATTCCTAAGTAAGAAACCTTACTCCATTGTATTATTTTATCTTATGTTTGACATCTGTTCCTTCTCTCTAAACCACGAACGAACTTAGAGATCCTCTCTTACCAATCGAATCTTAATGACTTCCGTCTCGGGAAACTTTCTTCTAAACGAAAAGGTTCGTTTATAAAAAAAAGAGATTTCATAAAGTGAGTATAAATAAAAAGACGGTCAACATAACCTTATATTAACTGTATATCGTGATTTATTCAAATTTCACTTGTCGTATTACTAAACTGAATGTACGTAGTCCTTTACTAAAAGTGTCATTCGAATCACTTTTTAAGTAGTAGAGTGTATCTTTGTTTTAACATTTTGTCTTTTTTCAAAAAAGGAATACAATTCTTGAGTCCTGAAGGATAGAAGTCAAGTCAAGTCAAGTCAGCGAGTCAGTACAGACTGAGAAACGCTGCGGTACTTAGCGTCGAGCGGTCCGGAGGGACAGGTAGTGGTAGAGGACCTCAAGTGAGTCTTAGTGCTGGTAGATCAGTCACTACGGTAGGTCGGTAGACTAGGAGACATCAGGGGAAGAGGAGGACGAGGGTTATGGAGGGTCGTGGTCTCAGAAAGGTTACTCAGTTGTGAAGTGTACTCCACCGGTTTCATGACCTCAAAGTCGACATCGTAGTAAGGAAGGTTTCTTGTGGGTCCTGACTAGAGGATCAATTATCGATTTACCCGACGACGACGACGAGGACGACGACGATTCAGTGAAGTCAGCACAGGCTGAGGCATGCCGGGGTATCTACCGTCGGGTGGTCCGAGGTGGCAGGGACCCTAAGAGGTCCGTTCTTGTGACCTTACCCAACGGTAAAGGAAGAGATTACTTACTTTCACTTTTCACTTTCGCTTCAGCAAGTCAACACAGACTGGGAGTCGCTGGGATACCTGACGTCGGAAGGTCCAAGGAAGGTAGGTACCCTAAAAGGTCCGTTCTCATGACCTCATCCCACGCTAACGGAAGAGACTGATTTACCTGTTAATCTTGGGTTTAGACTAACCACTTGACTGAACGGTTTATTGACAAATCGAGTTTATCGTCTCTATTGGTCTATCGGTAGATCAAGAAAACTAATAGAAGGTCCATTAACCCAAGTAGCACAGTATAGATTGATAGTCCTATTAAAATTAGACTTGTCACGTACCTTATCAAACTATTCTCGATAAGTTCATTTTTCTGTTTTAAAAATTTCCTATGTTTCATGACTGTTTAATCGACAGGAAACGTGTCGTTAATTTTGACCCACGAAAGATTTTGAAAAAACTCCTTTGAGGTATAATAAAGGGTCTCACCGACGTAGTTAAATGTAAGAGTAGTTACCACGTGTTCCCAAGGGAAAGAGGTGTAGGAGTGATTGCGAACAATAGAGAACAGAAAACTATTGACAAGATTGTCTATACTCAACTATAAAGTACTACTAAATATAAACGTAAAGGGTCTATTGTTTACTATAACTAATAGAAAAGAACATAGATGACTAATAAACATACAGAAGAAACTTTTTTTTTTTACAGATAAAGGAGACGGTAAAAATTTAGTTTATAAACCCGAAAACGATAACTTAAAATACTTAAGGAACGTATAACACCTACAATTAAGGAATAGTCTATACACTAAAAGTTTATAAAAAAAGACAAGGTAACCAATGGAAAAATAAAACAACCACAAAGGAAGAAGACGACACGTTTTTGGAGATCAGACTACATTAGTGTGAACAAATAAAAACGAAAACAACGAACACGAAAACCAGTATAAGTTTTATAGTGACATTATTCGTTACAGCACCTCAAAAAGGGGTATGTAAAATACCAAAGTTCAAAACAAATTAATAAATTAAGTGAAGTTCAATTAAAAAACACTCACCATATTTTATTCAATAGGTCAAAAGGAAGTCGTAATAAAAAACTTCTCTGATAAGAAAGGGGGAACTCATGAGAACTGAAGGAACAGTTTATAAACGAATGGTATATACACCACAAATAAATAATCGATAAGTAATACCAAGTAACCAGGTCCTCAAATATACAGTCGTGTAAATGATAAAACTAATGATATCTAAAAATTATACCAAACTTTGGACCCTTAACATTAAGGAGGTCGAAACAAGAAAGAGTCCTAACAAAACCGGAACCCCCTAGAAAACATCGAGGTGTGTTTAAAATCCTCACGAAAAAAACTTTAGGAATATTTTTTCTACGGTAAAAGTATTCCTAATGTAACTTAACTATTTACCAAATCCCATTGTATTTGTAATGTATGCAATACCTGTCGTTGGGGTGAAGACCCATATATAGGTTTCTTTCCTTTAGTGATAGACCCTTTCTACGAACGTGAGAGCACAAGTAACGTTTGTCAGTTCAGTACCTTTGTTGCATTCATAGGTGGCCATCTACTTACTTCCTTCTTCTGGACATATTTGTGTGTGTGTATGTGTACGTATGTGTCCTTATAATAAGTAAGCAAAAAAAACAAACAAACAAAACAAAAAAACGAAAAATGAAAAATTTATATTTAAATAAATAAAATTAACCTCCAATTAATGAAATGTTATAACATAACCAAAACGGTGTGTAGTTGTACTTAGGCGGTGTCTATACGTACACAAGGGGTAGGACTTGAGGGGAGGAAGGAGGGAGGAGGAAGGGGCATGGTAGGGAGACCCAACAGAGTCACGTGGTAGGGGTTCGTAGGTCATAGTACGTAACTTGGACCTGACCGCTAAGCAAAGTATACTATAATATTTACAAAGTTACGGTAAGAGGGTTTAGTAGGGTGGGAGGGGGAGAGGGTGTCTCAGGTTTTCTGACAAGATATGTAGACACAGAGAAAACGACAGAACGTATGTCCCAATAGTAATGGTAGAAAGATTTAAGGTATATATACACAATCATATGACATAACCACAAAAAGAAAGACCGAATGAAGTGAGACATATTATCCGAGGTCAAAGTAGGTGGAGTAATCTTGACTAAGTTTACATAATAAAAATTACCGACTCATTATGAGTTAACACATATACATGGTGACGAAAGAATAGGTAAGTAGACGACTACCTGTAAATCCAACGAAGGTACTGGACCGAAAGTGAGAACTCTTTCTTCTTTTACGACGGTGATCGTTATCGTACCTTTTTTGGACTCCCTTAATCGATTTACTTCATTTAGTCTATTCGTGTTCATTGACATAGATGGTGAATGTACACTTTAGAGTTTTTCAGTCTGAGTATCTTTGTCTTATGTCACCATTTTAGCCCCCCATTCCTCATACCCTCCCCGAAGAGTCCACAACGATTATCACTTCTTGGTCGGACGGTTAGGTCTTCTGAATTCTCTACACCCGAGTTAGGGACCCAGTCCTTCTAGGGGACCTCATCCCGTACCGTTGGATGAGGTCCATAGTGACGGACCTCTTAGGGTACCTGTCTTCTCGGGTTACCGGATATAATCTTGTGTTGATATCATTTAATCGTTTTGTGTCGGGTGTTCTTCTTTACCTTTAAGTGACTAGTTTCCTAATTTTTAAGATGAGTCTTCTACTTATACAAAAACCCTGGATTACATATCGTACCTTTAATTTAGATTATTACGACATAATATGTGAACGTTCAACGATTCTCTCATTCAGAATTTATAAAAGGGGATTTTTTATTTTTACCATTAATACTCTCAGGGAACCTGACGTTCCTCTAGGTTGGTCAGGTAAGACTTCCTCTAGTTGGGACCCTAAAGAAACCTTCCTTACTATGATTTCGACTTTGAGGTCATGAAACCGGTGGAGTACACTTTCCAACTGAGTGACCTTTTCTGAGACTACGACCCTCCCTAACCCCTGTCCTCCTCTTCCCCTGTTGTCTCCTACTCTACCGACCTACCGTAGTGACTGAGCTACAAGAACTCAGACTCACTTGAGGCCCTCCACCACTACCTGTCCCTCCGGACCATACGACACTAAGTACCCCAGCGTTTCTCAACCTGTGCTGACTCACTGACTTAACTTGCCTTGACTTAATACGTTGTCCTACCTTCATACTTAACTACTTAATAACACCATTAGTAAACGTTGTATGTTTACATTGTATGATTGAACATGTCGAATTTGAATGTATTACGACATTGAGTTAATATAGAGTTAATTTTTTTTTTTTTGATCTGCTGTATCTTTACACAAGTCCCAACGATAGTCCCAACACAAGTCCCAACGATAGTGTCCTTACGATAGTCCCAAGGCACCTGTTTAGTTCTCCATTATACTCTACGAAGGGTGAATGAGACCGACCGTGGACGAAGTGGAAGATGAAACAATAGATAGACGAGGACAATACAAGGGTGGTATGTAATAGTAGTGCATTGAGTCTCTATTTTATCTCTACTCTTTGGACCGGTCAGTGACCCTCCACACACCTTCATGGGTAGAACTGGTCTTATTAAAAAAGGGTCTTTTTTATGTAATCTTAGAATTGATGATGACGGTCATACAGAAATGTGTAAATGAAACTGGGTTTATTCTTATATAATCGGAGTCTCGACCGATATCGAAATATGAACCTTCCTTGAAACATACCAGTCAGTCAAGTCAGAGAGTCAGTACAGACTGAGAAACGTTAGGGTACCTGACGTCGTACGGTCCGGAGGGACG
Organism: Capra ibex; assembly: GCA_006410555.1. NCBI lineage: Eukaryota > Metazoa > Chordata > Mammalia > Artiodactyla > Bovidae > Capra > Capra ibex. The sequence goes on along the minus strand of SJYO01048061.1, from coordinate 70,178,101 downwards.
GGTAATGGTTGAGGGCCTCGAATGAGTTTGGGTTCAGGTAACACAGTCACTACGGTAGGTTGGCAGAGTAAGAGACAGCAGTAACAGGGGGAGAAGAGGACGGAAGTTAGAAAGGGTTCTAATCCCAGAAAAGGTTACTCGGTCGAGAAGTGTAATCCACCGGTTTCTTAACCTCAAAGTCGAAGTCGTAGTCAGGAAGGTTACTTATAAGTCCTAGTTAAAGGAATTCCTGCCTAACCAAACTAGAACTTCAAGTTCCCTAAGAGTTCTCAGAAGAGGTTGTGGTGTCAAGTTTTGGTAGTTAAGGAGTCACGAGTCGAAAGAAGTATCATGTTGAGAGTGTAGGTATTTACTGGTGACCCTTTTGGTGTCGGAATTGATCTTTCTGGAAACAACCATTTCATTCCAGAGATGAAAAGTTGTGTGAGAGGTCCGACCACTATCGGAAAGAAGATTCCTCGTTCACAGAATTAAAGTATCAACGTTAGTGGTAGACGTCCCTAAAATTTCGGGAGGTTTTTTATTTCAGAGAGTGACAAAGGTAACAAAGGGGTAGGAAAACGGAAATTCACTACCCCGGGTCTACGGTACTTGAATCAAAAGACTTACAACTCAAAATTCGGTTGAAAAAAGTGAGAGGAGAAAGTGAAAGTAGTTCTCCGAGAAATCAAGAAACGAAAGACGGTATTCATACGTATAGACTCCAATAACTATAAAGAGGTCCACTAGAACTATGGTCGAACACGACCATACCATAGATTACAAAATCCCTACTACCTCCACCCATAGATTAAAATTTTCAAAAAAGATTAAGTATTACATTTTTTATACATTGAAAGTTTATATATAAAAATTCGTCCGGTGGTTTTTACACAATATATTGACGAATTTTGATGATTATCGTATCGTTGTAATCACTGATATTACACTTGTAGAAATTTTTCGTTAAGATGATTAAAACGATAATCTTAGTTCCCCCTAATTTATGTCGGTCCACGTGACGTCTAACGAAAAAAGGACATTCATAAACTTATACATGGTTCCCTGAAATTATTACTGTGTAAAGTTACTTCTTCGAGATTTTATTCTTTCACTGAAAGTGAACGTAATCGTACCATACAATTTAGATGTGGGTTTTTGTAAGTAACGTTTGGTGAAGATACCTTTGGAATCTGAAGTTTATTGTATTGTATTGTCACGACGAAAAATATTTTTGTAGAGGAGTCCGTAAATATACGTAGGCAAAAACCTCCTAGTGGAAATAAATGGATGAACCTGAGGTGAATTATTTGGATTAGACTTAACATCCATTTTGTACGACACCAAATCTGTACAGGTTAAAATATACTATTTACACTTACATGAGATATCAAAATGAAACAAAATTGGTCGTAATTTATTAAATATTTGAAAATAGTGATTAAAGATATAAAAGAAATAAAGTTTATATAAACGACCGGAGTTTAGTGAGATAAACGAAATGATTACTGAAATATTGTCGTTTAATTTATACCTAAATCAACAGTTTTTGTTTGTTTGTTTTTCTCTAAATGGTTCACACCACTAAGACGTGTCTCTAAAATAAGAATAAGTATTCATCTTATAGATGAACGTTAATAACCACGTTACAGAACATTCATCATCCACAAATGTTTATAAACAACTTATTTATCGATTTATTTAGAGAAGTTTTCAAGGTCCTTCCTCGAAGTTGTACAGAAGATGTTCGTGTTCCAGTCCATTCCGACGTCCCGGTCCCGACGGATTGTCAGACCTTCTGGTAAGATATGGATACTCTGTTAAGGGTTCGTTCTTTGTTTCTAACTTATTGTTTGGCTTATTTCCAAAACTACAGTCCAACCCTTTTTTTAGTCCTTCTTTAATAGAATAGTCGAACGTTTCTTTTTTTAAGATGAATCAGGTCTCGGTCCCAGATAGAAAGAAGTTTTGAATACGATAATTATAGAGAAGACAAAACGGAACTCCTCTGTAGGGGTACTTTTATTTTACGTTTCGTATTTTACGATTAGAGAGAGAGAGAGAATGGGAGGATGTGTAACAACCCTGAGACGGGAGACATCAAACCATAATACAAACAACAACAAGTCAGCGAGTCATTACAGACTGAAAAACACTGGGGTACTTGACGTCGCGTGGTCTGAAGGGACAGGAAGTGATAAAGGGTCTCAAACGAGTTTAAATACAGGTAACTCAACCACTACGGTGGGTTGGTAGAGTAGTAGATAGTGGGGGAAGAGGAGGACGGAAGTTAGAAAGGGTTGTAGTCCCAGAAAAGTTTACTCAGTCGAGAAGCGTAGTTCATCGATTTCATAACCTCAAATTCGAAGTCGTAGTCAGGAAGGTTACTTATAAGTCCTGACTAAAGGAAATCCTACCTGACCAAACTATAGGAACGTGGGGTTCACTGAGAGTTTTCAGAAGAGGTTATGGTGTCAAGTTTTCGTAGTTAAGAATCCGTTAGTCAGAAGAAATACTACGTTAAGAGTGTAGGTGTGTACTGATGACTTTTTAGTATCGAAACTGATCTACCTAGAAACAGTCATTTCATTACGAACTCCAGAAATTATAAAACAGATCCAAACAGTATCAAAAGGAAGGTTCCTCGTTTACAGAAAATTAAAGTACCGACGTCAGTGGTAGACGTCACTAAAACCCGGGTTCTTTTATTTCAGACGGTGATAAAGGTAACGAAGGGGTAGATAAACAGTATTTAACTACCCTGGTCCATGGTACTAGAAGTAAAAAATTACAACTCAAAATTCAGTCGACAAAATGACAGGAGAAAGTGAAAGTAGTTCACAGAGACATCAAGGAAAAGGGAAAGACGTATTCCCACCACAGTAGACGTATAGACTCCAATAACTATATAGAGGGTCTTTAGACTTAAGGTCAAACTCGAAGTAGATCGGATCATAAAGTGTACTATATGAGGTGTATTTTCAATTTTTCGTCCCATTTTTATATGTCGAAACCGTATGAACTAAGGGATAAACCTTGTTCAGACAAGGTACAGACCAAGATCGACAACGAAGAACTCGACGTATGTCCAAAGAGTCCTGGGTCCATTCCACTATACAATAAGGGTAGATCTTCTTAAAAGGTCAAACATCTCTAGGTGTGTCAGATCTCGAAATCGTATCAGTCACTCAGTCTTCATCTACTAAAAGACCTTAAGGGAAGGAAAAAGATGCTAGGTTGTCTACAACTGTTAAATCAGAGACCAAGGAGACGAAAAAGATTTAAGTCGATCATGTTGACGTACAATAGTCAAGTGTATAACGACTTCGGATCGAACTTCCTAAAACTAGTAATGGAACGATCGTAAGTACTTGGACTGTAAGGTCCAAGGATACGTTATAACGAGAAATGTCGTAGCCCAGAACGAAGATAGTGGTCAGTGTAGGTGTTGACCCATAGCAAAACCGAAACCGTGGTAGGGAAGCAAGAAAGACATCAATAAAGAGGAGACTAGAGGTCATCGTATAACCCGTGGATTACTGGACCCCTCAAGGAGAAAACCATAGGATAGTATAACGGAAACGTATGACAAGTACCCCAAGAGTTCCATTCTTATGACTTCACCGAAGGGTAAGGGAAGAGGTCACCTGGTGTAAGACAGTCTGGAGAGGTGGTACTGGGCGGGTAGAACCCAACGGGGCGTCCGTACCGAACCAAAGTAACTCAATCTGTTCCGACACCAGGATCACACTAATCTAACTGATCAAAGGACACTCATACCAAAGTCACACAGACGGGAGACTACGGGAGAACGTTGTGGATGGTAGAATGAACTCAAAGAGAATGGAACCTGCACCCCCATAGAGAAGTACCGACGAGGTCGTTTCGTGTCGGCGACGAGGAATGGAGCCTACTCACCATAGAGGCATGGCGGTGGCAAGGACTGGAAGTTGTACCCTATCGAGGAGATCCGGGAGGACACGGACGTGTCGGTGGAGAGGAGTCCAACGAGGAGGACCGACGTCCGGGACCGGAGTCCCCACCCACCGAGGAGGGTCAACGACAGGGACCGGAGCCCGAACCCCACCGCGGAGTCTCAGTGGCGGGGACCGGAGCCCGTTCTCCACCGAAGAGGGCCGAAGCGGGCCGGCGGAGACTGGAGTCTGCGTCCCACAGAGGAGAGCCGGCGACGGGGACTGGAGCCTGTGTCCCATCGAGGAGAGTCGGCACGAATCAGTCGGACGAAAGCGTCGGCGGGCACGAATCACTCGACCGAGAGCGTCGGCGGGTTACGACATTTCTCGTTATAACGTATCCTTGGACCTTACAGTCCAGGTACTTCGTTCCGTTTAACCTTCACCAGTTTGTTCTCTACCGTTCCCACTTACTTGTAGCTGTAAGATCCTTAGTCGCTTGATTTTACCTGACCTTACCCACTTAAATTGAGTCTACTGGTAATATAGATGATGACGCCCGTCCTTAGGGAGTCTACTTTACCTCATCGGTAGTACCAGTTGTTTTGTCAGACTTTACGTCATGAACCTACGTTAGAGTTTTTACTGTCTTACTAGAGACAAGTAGAGGTTCCGTTTGGTAAGTTATAGTGTCAATAGGTTCAGATACGGGGTTGGTTATTACGACTTCTTCGACTTCAACTTGCCAAAATACTTCTGGATGTTCTGGAAAACTTTGATGGTGTGTTTTTTCTACAGGAAAAGTAATATCCCCTGACCTTACGTTTTCAACCTTCAGTTCTTTGTGGACCTCATTGTCCGTTTAAACCGACACCTTACGTCTTACTTCGTCCTGTTTCCGATTATCTCAAAACGGTTCTTTTACGTGACCAGTATCGTTTTGGGGAGAAGGTTGTTGTGTTCTGTTCTGAGATGTGTACCTATAATGGTCTACCAGTTGTAACTTTAGTCTAACTAACATAAGAAACGTTGGTTTCTACCTCTTCGAGATATGTCAGTTGTTTATGTTCTGACCCTCGACTGACACCGAGTCTAGTACTTGAGGAATAACGGTTTAAGTCTGAATTTAACTTCTTTCATCCCTTTTGGAGATCCGGTAAGTCAATACTGGATTTAGTTTAGGGAATACTAATATGTCACCTTCACTCTTTATCTAAATTCTCGGATCTAGACTATCTATCTCACGGACTACTTGATACCTTACTTCAAGTACTGTAACACGTTCTATGTCTCTAGTTCTGGTAGAAGTACCTTTTATTTACGTTTTTTCGTTTTACCGACAGACCCCTCCGGAATGTATATCGACACTTCTCTTCTCTCCACTTTTCGTTTCCTCTTTTCCTTTCTATAGAAGTAGATTTACGTCTCAAGGTTTCTTATCGTTCTTCTCTATTCTTTCGGAAGGAGTCACTAGTCACTTTTCTTTATCTCCTTTTGTTGTCTAACCCTTTCTGATCTCTAGAGAAGTTCTTTTAATCTCTATGTTTCCCTTATAAAGTACGTTTCTACCCGAACTATTTCCTGTCTTTACCATACCTGGATTGTCTTCGTCTTTTATAATTCTTCTCCACCTTTCTTATGTGTCTTCTTGACATCTTTTTTATAGAAGTGTTCGGTCTATCAGTACTACTACACTAGTGATTAAATCTTGTTCTGTAAAACCTTACACTTCAGTTCACCCGGAATCTTTCGTTGTGTTGCTTGTTCCATCACCTCCACTACCTTAAGGTCAACTCGACAAAGTTTAGGACTTTCTACTACGACACTTTCACGACGTGAGTTATACGGTCGTTTAAACCTTTTGAGTCGTTACCGGTGTCCTGACCTTTTACAGTCAAAAGTAAGGTTAGGTTTTCTTTCCGTTACGGTTTCTTACGAGTTTGATGGCGTGTTAACGTGAGTAGAGTGTACGATTATTTCATTATGAGTTTTAAGAGGCCCGGTCCGAAGTCGTTATGCACTTGGTACTTGAGGGACTACAAGTTCGACCAAAAACTTTTCCGTCTCCTTGTTCTCTAGCTTAACGGTTGTGGGCGACCTAGTAACTTTTTCGTTCTCTCAAGGTCTTTTTGTAGATAAAGACGAGATAACTGATACGGTTTCAGAAACTGACACACCTATTGTTATTTGACCTTTTAAGACTTTCTCTACCCTTATGGTCTGGTAGACTAGACGGAGAACTCTTTAGATATACGTCCAGTCCTTCGTTGTCAATCTTGACCTGTACCTTGTTGTCTGACCAAGGTTTATCCTTTTCCTCACACAGTTCCGACATATAACAGTGGGATGAATAAATTGAATTCAGTTCTCATGTAGTACTCTTTACGACATGACCTTCTTTGTGTTCGACCTTAGTTCTAACGACCCTCTTTATAGTCATTGAAGTCTATACGTCTACTGTGGTGGGAATACCGTCTTTCACTTCTCCTCGATTTTCGGAGAACTATTTTCACTTTCTCCTCTCCCTTTTTCAACCGGATTTCGAGTTATAGGTCTTTTACTTCTAGTACCGTAGGCCAGCCTAGTGAAGTACCCTTTATCTACCCCTTTCTCACCTTTGTCACAGTCTGAAATTAAAACCCCCGAGGTCTTAGTGACGTCTACCACTGACATCGGTACTTTAATTTTCTGCGAATGAGGAACCTTCTTTTCAATACTGGTTGGATCTATCGTATAAGTTTTCGTCTCTGTAATGAAACGGCTGATTCCAGACAGATCAGTTCCGATACCAAAAAAGGACACCAGTACATAGCTACACTCTCAACCTGAGACTTCTTCCGACTCGCGGTTTCTTAACTACGAAAACTTGACACCACAACCTCTTCTGAGAACTCTCAGGGAACCTGACGTTCCTCTAGGTTGGTCAGGTAAGACTTCCTCTAGTTGGGACCCTAAAGAAACCTTCCTTACTACGATTTCGACTTTGAGGTTATGAAACCGGTGGAGTACACTTCTCAACTGAGAAACCTTTACTGAAACTACAACCCTCCTTAACCCCCGTCCTCCTTTTAGCCTGATGTCTCCTACTCTACCGACCTACCGTAATGCTTGAGTTACCTGTACTCAGACTCCCTTGAGGCCCTCTACCACTACTTGTCCCTCCGGACCGCACGACGTTAAGTACCCTAGCGTTTCTCAGCTTGTGCTGACTCGCTGACATGACTTGAACTATCGTAAACTTTACTCGCGTCAACACACCACCAAACTTGTAAGAAACCGTAGCGAAACCCTAACCTTACTTTTGGTTAGAAAAGGTTAGTACACCGGTGACGACTCGAAAGGTTTAAACGACCATATAACTGTCCATAATATAACCAAACCGGTTTACCAGGAGAACAAAAATTCATTTTTATTTTCTATTTTAAAAGTAAAAGTGGTTCTTGAAGTAACTTGTTACATGGGTGACAAAAGCAAGTGATGGAGGACGGTAAAAAGTCCGTTGAAGGACTTTAAGGTAGAAGGTTTTTGAAACATAGAACAACTCGTTTCTTAAGAGGTCTACGGAAAATGTTAGAAGGTCCCTCAAATTTATAAAAGGTAATTTTCTTAAAACATTGTTGACTTTATTTACCTTAAGACTTCCACGTTATAGACCAATTATACCACCTATTTAGTCTTGAAGGGTCTATTCGACAAAATTTAAACGAAAAATTTAAACAGATGGATAATTAGTTAAGAAAAACAAGTTGAGAAGAGGTAAGTTAATAAACCGGGGAATGATTGGGTATTCGTCCTTAATCCTAAAGAGAGATATGAGAAGACCATAGTAAACCATCCGAGATGGGTGTGTATAGAGGTGTAAGAGTGTGTGAGATATAAGATGAAGGTAGAACTCAATAAATGGTTCGTTGTTTTGATTAGTCTTCCTCTTCCGTCCAAGTATACGTTCGTGATTATTCAATGTTCTGAAGTTTTGCTTTTTTCAAAGAAGGAAGTTATACTTCCTTAAAACTTCGTAGACATACGAATTCTAGGAATGACACGACCAAAATATGATGCCCCAGTATAGTCACTTCAACTGACAATGGTTATACCGTACAAGTATCCCTTTCTCTTCGACAATAAGGAAGGATACGTAATTCAAACGTATCATAACAGACACCAACTTACTACGACTATAAAGTCGAGTACTTCGTACACACTTTGTGATAACGACTTTAAATATGATAGTTTTAAGACGAAAGTAAAATTCCATCTTCCGGTATTATTTTACGATGATAGAATGGGTTCTCATCTTTAGTTCACACTTACCTTTGTCAAAAATTTTTCGTTCGATACTATTTTGTTCAATTTAACTTTTCTAGTTATTTTGAGTATCGGTATTTATATTCATGAAAAAGTTCAAGACAATGATTTAACCGAGTTATCATCATCTTTGTAGTATAAACCAAAAGTAATTGAGAGTACACGTACAATAAAAGACCTAAACAAAAGATTGTTGTAAGAGGTGATTTTCTTTACTTTTAAGACAACTCCCAGGGACTAAGGTACTTTTCAAGTCTTATAGGTCACTACGATCGCTTATCTTTCTCACTGTCAATATTCCCTTTACTTTATTTTAATTTTTACTAAGGAGACCCGTTCATCATTGAAGACCACATGTAAGACCCTGTTCTACTTGGACGTCTTACTGTACATATAATCATGTACCACTCTAAGTTTACTCTTTTCGATTATATTTAACATGTCTATTTACCAACATCTTTTTTTACAACTCATTAAAACCTGCTGATAAGATTATTTCAGTACACACACATTTACGTGTAACCTACATAAGTAAAACAATTAATACAAAGATTTGATATCTGAACATGAAGGAAGAGAAATGTGTACGTCCACAGTTGACTTTTTAAGTATTGGTTAAAACTATTAATACGTAATAAGTCGTCTGAATGACTCTTGATATTGGGTCCTATGTTGGAGAGTCTATCGAGACTCCTTGAAAGGTTTCTCTATTCCCTCTTCTCTCCTATACGTCCTCAAAAGCGACTTTTTTTTTTTTTTTCATCACTTTGTAGTTGATGTAATCTAATCACGATTAATATTATTGGTTGTTCAGTCGTTTTACTAAAATGAAAAAAAGATGTATACCCTTATACGTTCTCAGACCCACATGACTTACGAAACTATACGTAAAATTGATAGACCCTCAGTCGTAAGACGAATAGAGGGGGACTTAGGGGAGTTCCGTGTCTTGTCATTGACTATCGATACCGGTGTTGTAAGAAACGAATGACTTTACCGTCTGTGACAAGAAACGAGTGTGTTCTTTGTTTTTTTATTATCACTTATTTTATTTTATCAGAACTTTTTCCATCCTTAAATGATTCTTACTTTTGCTAACAAAGAAAGACAGTTAGTACGTAGTGTTCCTCAACTTTTTTTCTTTTCCGTAACTTTTGTTAACCGGGTCACTGAACCCGGTCACTTCATCTGCAGTTAGTTCACAAGATTCCACTAACTGTTTTATTTACATGATATTCGTTCCTGATATAGTCGACTGACTTAGGTATTATAAAATACTTTAAATTTCTTTGATTACCATGTTTTTGACTATTCGGTTCGTATATAAAAGTCATTCAAATAGTATAGTATTACTACTCTGCTTCATCGACCAATGTTTGTTGTCTTTGGATACAGTTTCCATATTTGTCTGTTTATGTTTTTCTTCGTAATAACTGGATTGTTACTTTTAAATTGTTATGGTTTTCTTCGAGGTAAACTTCTAATTATCGAGTTAAAACTCGGTGGAACTCTCTTCGTTCAGTCTAGGATCAGGGGTTGGTTCTTAGGTTTTGGACCGACAACACTCTGCCATAGGAAATAAGAAAATTCAGTTTATTCTATTGACATTAAGGTTTTAATATAGTTTCATAGACTTGTGGTTTCTTAACTACGAAAACTTGATACCACAACCTTTTCTGAGAACTCTCAGGGAACCTGACGTTCCTCTAGGTTGGTCAGGTAAGACTTCCTTTAGTTGGGACCCTAAAGAAACCTTCCTTACTACGACTTCGACTTTGAGGTCATGAACCGGTAGAGTACACTTCACAACCGAGTGACCTTTTCTGAGACTACGACCCTCCCTAACCCCCGTCCCCCTCTTCCCCTACTTTCTCCTACTCTACCGACCTACCGTAGTGACTGATTCACCTGCACTCAGACCCACTTGAAACCCTCAACCACAACCTGGCCCTCCGGACCGCACGACGCTAAGTACCCCAGCGTTTCTCAGCCTGTACTGACTCGCTGTCTTGACTTGACTTGACTCGTAGTGATTTTAGAAATTTTATATGGTTTCATTGACATCGATACTATGAACTTTCTATACCTTTGTTTATCTCTTAATTAGTTTTTTTACATAATTTAGTCTCTTAAACAAACTTTAATTTACTTCATTAATTACATCACTATTGACGTAAACATATATGAAACGGATGACAAATTCCATATACTTAGTCAATATTATTAAAGTGTCACTATAACTTATAAAATTAAAAATCACTTTTATTTTATATGTCGGGTAAAAATTTCGATGTTTACCGAATTTTAAGAAGTCGTATAAATACACAAATTATGTGACTCGTAATTTGTTTCTTGTTCATTAGTACGTACACGGAGAAGATACTTTTAGGAGAGTCTGTAAAAACAGTCCTTTACCTCACACGGGTAATTGTGGATAACAACGTAATCGTCTCTAGTAAAGGAACTATTGTTCTCTTCCATTAAAAGTCTTTATTGTAAGTGTCTTTTGAAAATTAATTTTTTACTTTCTATTCTCGGTCTCCATAATAGGTTTCTCCCTTCCTAGAGATTCGAAGTTAAGAAAATAGTAATTATACCCATATAAATATAAATGACATTTACACTTGTTACTAATCTATGTATTTTCAGGGACTATCTTTTATTAACTAGGTATTTACAATAAACATATAAAGTATTCCTACTCCACGTTTATCTGTATTTATTACTTAGATTAGGAGGGGACCGTTACCTCTAAAAAGTGGGACCTTCAACTACTACTGGTAATTTCTACGGGAGGTACCTTCGTATTGACTGGGTGTCGTAGTCGGCTATACGAGACGTAATAGTGAAACGTGACTCCGATGGAAAGGTCACTACGAGGGTCGATTGTTACCTTGTACCGTTCGGATAATTCCGTCTGGATACGGACTCCCTACCCCTGAGAAGGTTACCCGCTAAAACCGAACACCTGAGGGGGTAAGTGGATCAACTTAGGATAGACTTGTCATGACGTCGAATTCTGAGAATGTACATCTGAAGAAAGAATTAAAGAGAGAAGTGTTCTAGTGTGGACGTAGTGTCAGATTACAAAAGAATCGGAGAGAATAAAGGGAGGGGTAGAACCGAGTGTTCGTAAAGTGGATTCTTTAGAGAATTATACATATTACCACAGAATCGTAGATAAAGAGACCTTGAGTCGAAGAATGTCAGTCCCGTTATGACCTCCACAACAAGCAATATTTCTTTGGAAGATGTTCACTTCCTCTGTATTCTCTGTGACCAAGTAAGGGACCCAACCCTTCTAAGGGACCTCCTCCTTTGTGTTGGGTGGGATTATAAGAACGGACTTCTTAGGGTACCTGTCCCCTCGGACTTTCCAATGTCAGGTATCCCATTATTTCTCAACCTGTGTTGACTTCGGTGAATCGTACGTGTGTGTCTCGAAAATGATTCGACTTCTCAAATAAGAGAAGACTTTCTAAAAGTAAGTCTCCATCATCGTCTCAGTTATTTAAATTTCCTGAATTTTTAGGATTGAATTTTCTGATATGATATAGGTGCTGTTATCACGTAAATGTTTCGATTATGTAGATGTTTCGATTATTCACTTTTATTATTTATGAACACTTTTACATACAAACCTTAAGTTCCATTAGGAACCAATTCCGTTAAACTGGAACAGACTTTTTAGTTAGTATTTTACACGAAAGATTTTATATACAAATAAATAAATTTTTTTTTCACGGGGGTTTTCCGGTGTCATGTCTGGTTTTCTCAGATATTATCTTTACTTTAACACATCAAATATAACCGTATATGAAGTTGTCACATAATCGTTAATTTATTTGCAGTTGTGATAATTCACTACGACTTTTCTGATAAGTTTAAGGAAGAGTAAGATAGGTACCTAGTTTTAGAGTTTTTAAGACGATGACTTTTCCAAAGGGTGTTGTAAAAAATATAACGAACTTCCGATTTGTCATCCAGATGTTAAGTAAAGGAATCGAGAAGAAAGGTATAACGGAAATAAGAACTTAAAATTTTATTAGTAAAAATTAAGAGTGTCGATAATACGATTGAGAAAACTGTGGACCTAAGGATTCTCTTGTTTTAAATTTGTTTAACTCAATCTTTTTTAAATTAGGGAAAAGTCTGACGAGAGAGACCATGAAAACAAGTTAGACAGATGAAAACGAATTTCTGATATGTACTTGAGTCTACGGTTTGAGGTTTTCTCAGTTATTTATACGTTTATGAATGACTCATCGACGGAGAAGTCTTTGGATATACGTCCGGTCCTTCGTTGTCAATCTTGACCTGTACCTTGTTGTCTGACCAAGGTTTATCCTTTTCCTCATGCAGTTCCGACATATAACAGTGGAACAAATAAATTGAAGATACGTCTCATGTAGTACTCTTTACGACCCTACCTTCTTCGTGTTCGACCTTAGTTCTCACGACCCTCTTTATAGTTATTGGAGTCTATACGTCTACTGTGGTGGTAATACCGTCTTTCACTTCACCTTGATTTTTCGGAGAACTACTTTCACTTTCGCCTCTCACTTTTTCAACCGAATTTAGAGTTGTAAGTCTTTTGCTTCTAGTACCGTAGACCAGGGTAGTGAAGTACCGTTTATCTACCCCTTTGTCACCTTTGTCACATTCTGAAATAAAAAGACCCGACGTTTTAGTGACGTCTACCACTGACGTCGGTACTTTAATTTTTTGTGAATGAGGAACCTTCCTTTCAATACTGGTTGGATCTCTCGTATAAGTTTTCGTCTCTGTAATGAAACGGTTGTTTCCATGTAGATCAGTTCCGATACCAAAAAGGTCACCAGTACATACCTACACTCTGAACCTGACACTTCTTTCGACTCACGGCTTCGTAACTACGAAAACTTGACACCACAACCTCTTCTGAGAACTCTCAGGGAACCTGACGTTCCTCTAGGTTGGTCAGGTAAGACCCTAGAGACTAGGGTCTCTAGTCGGGACCCTAAAGAAACCTTCCTTACTACGATTTCGACTTTGAGGTCATGAAACCGGTGGAGTACGTTTCTGAACTGAGTAACCTTTTCTGAGACTACGACCCTCCCTAACCCCCGTTCTCTTCTTCCCCTGCTGTCGCCTAGTCTACCGACCTACCGTAGTGACTGAGCTACCTGTACTAAGACTCACTTGAGGCCCTCAACTACTACCTGTCCCTCCGGACCGAACGACACTAAGAACCTCAACGTTTCTCAACCTGTGGTGACTCACTGACTTCACTTGATTTGACTTATATCCCTTATGTGTCAAGTACCCTGAGAGTACCGATTATATGACCTTACCAAACGGTAAGAGAGGAGTGTGTAAAACAGTCTTGAGAGGTGATACTGGACAGGTAGAACCCACTGGGATACGTCGTACCGAGTATTGAAGTAACTCAATGTGTTCATGGAAGTGGTGTTGTTCCATCACTAGGTACTTCCCTTAGTTTGACGGTCCTCTTTATAGTTTGTTGGAGTCTATACACCTACTCTGGACAGCTTACCGTCTTTGACTTCTCCTTGATTTTTCGAGGAATTACTCCTACTTCCTTTTCTCACTTTCTCGACTGAATTTTGAGTTATAAATTTTTTTTTTTTTTGTTCTATAGTAGGTCAAGTTAGTGAAGTACTTTTTATCGTCTTCTTTACCACCTTCGTCACTGTCTAAAGTAGAAGAACCCAAGATTTAGTGACACCTAACAATGACGTGGGTACTTTAATCTTCTGTTAACGGAGAACCGTCATTTCGATACTGTTTAGATCCGTCACACAACTTTTAGTTTCTGGAGTGAAACGGTCGTTTAAGATATATCAGTTCCGATACCAGAAAGGTCATCAGTACGTGTCTACACTTTCGACCTGTCATTTTTTGAGTCCCACGACTTCTTGACTACGAAAACTAGACACCACGACCTCTTCTGAGTACTCTCAGGGAACCTTTCGTTACTCTAGTTTAGTCAGTCAGAATTTCCTTTAGTCGAGACTTATAAGTAACCTTCCTTACTACAACTTTGACTTCGAGGTTACGAAACCGGTGGACTACGATTCTCAACTGAGTGACTTTTTCTGGGGTTACGGTCCTTTCTAACTTTCGTTCTCTTCTCCCACTGTTTCCTATTCTACCAACCTACTATAGTGACTAAGTAACCTGGATTTGGACCCGTTTGATTCCTTCTACCATTCCCTGTCTCTTCGGACCGTACGACATCAGGTACCCCAGTGTTTCCCAACCTATGTTAAACCACTGACTTGTTAATGTTGTTATATTCCCTTATATAGTATTGTTTTTCCTTTTATAGACCCTGAAAGGACCACCAGGTTGCCAATTCTTAGGTGGATGGTAACGTCTCCTGTACCCAAGCTGGGAACTAGGTCCTTCTAAGGTGTACGGAGTTCCGTTGATGACTCTGATGTTCAGTGTTGATGACTTTGATGTTCACTGTTATTGACTTCGGACGCACGAGAATCGCGGACACAAGACGTTGTTCTCTTCGGTAACCTAACTCTGCAACTAAATGGTGTTGATCGCTCATCGGACACGAGCAGCGTTAATCGCTTTCGGACACGTGTCGTTACTTCTCGGTCTTGTCAGTGTTTGCTTATTGAAAAAACTTTTTTCCTTTTATAGGATGAACTTTTAATATGGATATGGTAATTGTAATGTTACATAAATTCACGATCTTTTAAGACACGACGAACTCCTTACCTAAGTTGATGTATGGGATTATCTAATGAATCTACATGAAGAAAGGACTGTAAACTACAAAAAGGAATTAAGTTGGAGGGGTGTAAAAGAAACAGGCATGTGATTACTTACGTCGTGAAACATTTTAATAAATCGAAAGTTTACAGTAAAATTTTATAATAAACGAAGTCAGGAAATTAGTGAAAATGACTTTATTAACCTGTAGACGGTTAACTGCTGTAAAGAAACCTTAAGTAAAGTGTTTCTCTAAAATAAATTTCATACAAGAGTTCTATGTTTAAATGTACCCAAGATATTATTTTTTTTTTTTTAGTCAGTGAAACAGAAGAGTTAGGTTCTCACCAATAGAAGTCCTTTCAGTACTGAATCTCTCTAGAATTTTCGATCTTGACTATTAGAATAAATTGTTTGTGAATAGGTTACGAATGACTATTATCTTTCTTCATCTTTATCTTCTTTATTAATTGAAGATAAATCTTTATAATTAAGTATTTAAAACTAGCCGTAAAGATACTCCGTATATCATAATAAGGGTTACGACGTTTACTTAAATGTGGTAGAGTTCCAGTGTGTTGGATCAGTATCCGATCTAAACTTTGGTCTAAATTTTTCTTTCTTTCTTTCTTTCTTTGGTCTATTGGAACCAAGCTTCAGTCATTAGAATCATATCGAATACACCGGGTACCGTACTGAGACCACTGATGTTAGACATTTAATGTATTAAGACACGATATCCTTCACCACTAATAGAGAACTATTAAAGGGACCTAATGTTTTCTAACAGTAAGATGAAAGGTGACCTCTTACCAACTACCACCGACTAACCCCAATACTTCTTAAAACTTATTTAATCAGACGTGGGTTTTCTTTTCACATTACTATAACAGGCCCCTACAGACTATTTCCGTGATCCTCTATTCGACGCGAGAGGTCTATATGTAGTCGGTAGGTACTCAGTCCGAGAGGATTAAATCCGGACGACATAGACAAGTAAGATACGAATTTTACGTACTCCAAAATTTTATTCCGGTTTCCTCGATTCCTCGAAATTTACCTCAAATCAAAAAGTAACAGTATCGTATTACTATGAGAACCCTCAGTTTTTACGAGGAATACCTTTAGTCATTAAAATTTATAAATTTCAGGTACTTTATTCTTCTCGTTAAACCAAAACAGGTCGTTGTCTCTGAAAGAAGGATCTGTTGAACCGAAGATATCATGGGAGACTTTTTCCTACACCACTGACTCCACTCGAAAAAGTCAACCGTAGATGGATTAACTGAAGGTCTATGTTAGATCGTCTATTAAAACTGGTTTATTAGTACTTCTTTCCTTTCCTATATCATTGACTTTTATCATTAGAAGGAATAGAGGATCAGAGTCGTTTATAGAGGGAGAAATCTTTGTCATACGAAAGTTTCTAAAAAGAGATCAATTACCAGACTATTTATTTAAAGGGTAATAAAGATTTTACAAAAATTTTTACACAATACTAGTCTTTACTAATCAGGTAATTGACCTTTGTTTGATGAATTGACTTTGTTTTAGACTATATATGGAAAAGATCGATAAGTGGGTGAGTACGTGGTTTACAAATGACTCTTGGATGGTGTACACACACACTGTGAGATATCCACTACGACTTTGTTTCTCGTATCACTTCTGAGTATGAGTGTGTGAGTCTCCTACCATACTCCCGTCTATTCATTCTTTTAAATTATGTTTTATGTTTTATTATCTCTATACATGTTCCATAATATAATCCGTAGTTACTTCAACAAAAATTCAAAAGGAGGTTTATTTCTCTTGTAATCCATTCAGAATTAACCTAAATAGAAACAAGACTTAGAATTTTGCATAAATCTTAAACAGGTCACCTGTTCTTTGTCCTCCATAAAAATTTTTCGTAGAATACTTTTTCGTGTCACTTTTTTAATCGTACGGCACTTTGTCAAGATACCTCTCCACCCCTACCATCTTCCTTTCCGATCTTTCCACCTTTCTGCCTTAACTTGAGTATATATGGTACTCTTACTCTCTTGATCCAGAAAGAGGTCTTGGATGACTCTTCAGTAACCCTTACTATGAAAATGATAACTATACTGTACCAACTTTGACATATAAAAGTTTTATGTTAAATATGTGTCTGTAAAATACAGATAGACTCTCGTACTACCTACGAGAGTACCCTCTTCTGATCTGCATTTCTTTATCTAAGTAATAAATTTGTCATTTCTTCTACGCTACTTCCGGATTTGAAGTTGTCTTTTTGAGTCTAAGTTTTGTATAGACACATATATTGATAAGTCTAATATACCTAGTTACCCGAGGTCAACTAAATACGTAATCAGTATAAAAACAAGACGAAATATATGTGAATAAACATAAAGGTGTATAAGAAGTGTTTTGAAATACTCTAATCTTTATATTAGAGTTAAAACGACTATTCTTTTACTCTAGATCTCTTCAACGAGTGGGTCACTGTGTGATTATCTTTTATTACTTCTGTTTCCAGTTTCAGTTCTGAAGTGTGGGGTGAGAAGAAATATCAGTACTACGGAAATTATCTTCTGACAATTAGGTTTAAAGATTTTTAATAATTAATTTTACTGAAAATAACAACACTGTAAACTATAAAGTTACCGACAAAACAATGTGCTTACAAGTTTTGGATACTAAAAGACATGACATTCTCTGCGTTATTAGAAACGTTTATAAATTTTACAGTTAGTTCCTCCGTCTTAGTTGTTCTACTTACACTTTATATGATTATTACAGAAAATACTTAGTTATTTTATTTTTTAATAAATATTAGGGTGTTTAAGAATAATCGGTAATGTATTTTTATAAATAAATGAACTTTTATATTTTTATTTCGAAAGTCAAAACAAAGGATCGATGAAAAAACAATTTAATTTCAAACATACGTGACTTTAAGTGTTTAGAATTTACATTCCAAGATGTGTTCCGATAACTTGTCTCCTAAACAAGTATATCTGAGAGGTAGAAGATTGTCTCGTAATTAATTAGGAAAAGAAGTAATATTCGTCTCTTTTGGGTAAAAATAAGTAGGAGGTAGGTGTCACAGCTCGATGAGAGATTTTGGAAACTGGGGTAAAAGTGACATATCATTAGTACAGAACGGACCTTGTTCTACCCTACCCGTCGTTTTGGGATTAAATAAGGACACCTCATTAACTATTCTTGACATAGAGACCCGGTCACATAGTCCACACGTGTAAGTCCTCCTTTAATTTCTTCTACTTATGATTTTTTGGGTTACGACAAAATGTACCGATAAATACGAAAATCGATAGTTAATAGAATAAAACCTCATATCAACAAAACGTTATAACACAATCAAAGACGACATGACGTTTCACTTAGTCGGTGTACATATGCATATAGGGGAGAAGGAACCTGACGGAAGGGTAAATTAAATTGTGTCTCGTGACTCATCTCAACGTACATAAAATGTCAGTCGATAGTAACAACGACAAAAACGGTGATTCCTTAAAGAGTAAGAAACGTTGTCGTACCCGACATCAGACGGTCCGTTAAGAGAAGTACCCTAAAGGGTCCATTCTTATGACCTCACTCAACAGTAAAGGAAGAGGTCCCATAGCAGGACTGGGTCCCTAGTTTGGTGTAGAGGATGTAACGTCCGTCTAAGAAATACTGACTCGGTAGTCCCTTCGGGGAGTCAAAAGTAATCTATAGATAAAACATGTATCATAGTCATCACATATATGTAATTAGGGTCAGAAGGTTAAGTAGGGTCGGGGGAAGTGGGGAATCATAAGTACGCAAACAAGAGATATAGATACAGAGAATAAAGACGAAAATTAATAGTCAATAGAAAATTCTATGAAATTTTTATTACGTTTTCAGAGAAAATAAATAGGATAGTTGTATAAATGATAAAGGTGAAAGAGAACCGGAAATACATCTAAGTGGAAAGATAGACCGTAATAAAAAGAAGACGAACTTCTTGAAATTTTGTTTGTTTGTAAAGAACATCACATCTACCGACTGTCACTTAAGAAAGTCGAAATAAAAAGAAACTTTTGTAAATAT
Organism: Capra ibex; assembly: GCA_006410555.1. Taxonomy (NCBI): domain Eukaryota; kingdom Metazoa; phylum Chordata; class Mammalia; order Artiodactyla; family Bovidae; genus Capra; species Capra ibex. The sequence goes on along the minus strand of SJYO01048061.1, from coordinate 70,159,088 downwards.
CAACTGAAAGTAGAAACTTTTCATGAAGAACCTCAAATCTTAAGATGTAACTGTCTAAAGAAGTGTTTACAAAGTAAACGTCTCAGACTATATGGGAATTAGGATAAGACATTTTAACGAGTTAAATATACGAACGGAGGGAGCCTTTAATAAGAAAAGACCTTCAACAAGAAAAGGACAGACACCTTCTAATAGAATTCGTACATATATAAGTCAGTTTGTAATTCCCTTGTGGAGATGTCTAAAGATCTGGGGAAAGAAAGACATTGAGGGAAAACGGTTCACTGGGATGTGTAAAATCAGAAGAACTGGAGATTTTAGGACTGGAAATAGAGGAGTTGAGTCATTTTGACGGTTCGAGCCAAACTAATAAGTGAGAGACATGGTATCTTACTTTTAAAAGAGGACCGTCTTTCGGTTCAGTTAAACCTTCCTAATGTAAAAAAGTATAGGGACGAGGGCCCCTAGTACCAGGGTACGGAGTCATACTTTTCCGAGGAAGATCAACAAACGGAACACTAAGAGATCGGAGAATGAGGGAGTTCCTACCATTGTCTAAAGGGATTGTGTAGGTACCGAAACGCAAATAAAAAAATTTCGTCATAAGGAGTTAAATGGATAAATGAGAGGTCAATCATTAAAAAAAAAAAAAAAAAATCGATAACTCGATTTCGAAAATGTTTATAGACACATAGTTATAATTTAACTTCTATGTAAAGGAAAAGAGGACCTGTAAAGGTATCTAAAAACACAACATATTATCTACTTACCAATTGCAGTGTTCTTTAATGTGGCGTTAAGAGGTTATTCCTCTCAATATGGTGAAACGTAAGGGTGATTGTTACATATTTGTTAGGTCAAAGGATGTTTAAACTGTAAAAGTATAAAAATTGATATCGGTAAGATTCATCATAATTTACTATAAATTAGTACTTAGATAGAACATGAAAGAACGACTTATTAATACGATCCATATAAATTTCAAGACTAACTGGTAAGTTCTTATAAGAAAACATTTGTTACACGAGTAAAAGAAAAAAACTATATTTAAATAAAATTAACCTCCGATTAATTTATAACATAACTAAAACGTTATGTAGTTGTACTTAGACGGTGTTCACATGTGCACAAGAAGTAGGACTTCAGGGGAGGGTGCAGGGAAGGGTACGGTAGGAAGACCAAGTAGGGTCACGTGGTAGGAACTCGTAGGACATAGTACGTAGTTCGGACCAGACCGTTAAGCAAAGTGTATATTATAATATATATAAAGTTACGGTAAGAGGGTTTAGTAGGGTGGTAGCGGGAGAGAGTGTCTCAGGTTTTGTGGTAAGATATGTAGACATAGAGAAAACGACAGAGCGTATGTGCCAATAACAATGGTAGAAGGATTTAAGTTATATATACGCAATCATATGACATAGCCACAAATAGAAAGACCGAATGAAGTGAGACATATTATCCAAGGTCAAAGTAGGTAGAGTAATCTTGGCTAAGTTTACATAAGAAACATCACCGATTCATTATGAGGTAACACATATACATGGTGTCGAAAGAATAGGTAAGTAGACGACTACCTGTAAATCCAACGAAGGTAAGGGACCGATAATATTTGTCACGACGTTACTTGTAACCCCATGTACACAGAGAAAGTTAAGACCAAAGGAGCCACACATACGGGTCGTCACCCTAACGACCCAGTATACCGTCAAGATAAAGATCAAAAAGAAATTCCTTAGAGGTGGGACAAGAGGTATCACCGACATGGTCAAACGTAAGGATGGATGTCACATTTTCACAAGGGAAAAGAGGTGTGAGAGAGGTCGTAAATAACGAAAATCTGAAAACCTATCGTTGGTGAGACTGACCGTACTTTAACATGAAGTAACACCGAAACTAAACGTAAAGAGACTATTACTCACTATAACTCTTAGAAAAGTACACAAACAATCGGTAGACATATAGAAGAAACTTCTTTACAGACAAATCAAGAAACCGGGTTAAAAACTAATCCAGTAAATAAAGAGACGTTAACTCGACGTCCGCAACGAACATATAAAAAGTCTAATTAAGAAACAGTCAACGAAGTAAACGATAATAAAAGAGGGTAATACTTCCGACAGAAAGGTGGAACGAATATCGAAGGAAACAACGCGTCTTCGAAAATTAAAATTAATCCAGGGTAAACAAATAAAAACGAAAATAAAGGTTATAAGACCTCCCCCCTCCCAGTATCTCCTAGGACGACACTAAATACAACCTCTTACAAAACGGATCCAAAAGGAGATCCTCAAAATATCAAAGACGGGAATGTAAAACTAGAAATTAGGTGAAACTCAAATAAAAACACATACCACAATTTTTCACAAGATCAAAGAATGAAAATGTTCACTAACTAGTCAAAAGGATCGTGGTGAACAATTTCACTAACAGAAAAGAGGTAACATATAAGAACGGAGGAAACAGCTTATATTCCACAGGTATCCACACACCTAAATAGAGACTCGAAAGATAAAACAAGGTAACTAGATATAAAGACAGAAACACGGTCATGGTACACAGCACTACTGACACCGAAACATCATCTCGGACTTCAGTCCGTACAACTAAAGAAGTCAAGGTAAAAAGAAAGAGTTCTAACGAAACCGATAAGTTCCAAAAAACATAAAGGTATGTTTAACACTTTAATAAACAAGATCGAAACACTTTTTATAGTAACCATCGAACTATCCCTAACGTAACTTAGATATCTAATGAAACCCATCATATGAGTAAAAGTGATATAACTAAAAAGGTTAGGTACTCGTACCATATAAAGAGGTAGATAATCACAGGAGAAACTAAAGAAAGTGGTCACAAAATATCAAAAGATATATATCCAGAAATCAAAGAAATCCATCTATATAAGGATTCATAAAATAAGAAAAGTAACGTTACCACTTACCTTAACAAAGGAATTAAAGAGAAAGATAAAAGAGTAAAAATCACATATCCTTACGTTCCCTAAAGACACACAACTAAAATATAGGAAGTTGAAATGAGATAAGTAACTCATCAAGTTGATTAAAAGACCACTTCAGAAATCCCAAAAGGTACATCTCCTAGTACAGTAGACGTTTGTCACTCTCAGAATAAAGAAGAAAAGGTTAAACCTAAGGAAAATAAAGAAAAAGACGAGACTAACGACACCGGTTTTGAGGGTTTTGATACAACTTATCATCACCACTTTCACCCGTGGGAACAGAACAAGGATTGAAATCCCCTTTACGAAAGTTAAAAAGTGGTAACTCCTATTACAAACGACACCCAAACAGTATATATCGAAAATAATGCAACTCCATACAAGGAAGATAAGGACGAAAGACCTCTCAAAAATAGTATTTACTTACAACTTAAAACAGTGTCCGAAAGAGACGTAGATAACTCTATTAGTATACCGAAAATAAAAAGTCAAACAATTACACCACATAATATAACTAACTAAACACCTATAATTTCTAAGGAACGTAGGGACCTTATTTCGGGTGAACCAGTACTATATACTAGAAAAATTACACAACAACCTAAGACTAACGATCTTAAAACAATTCCTAAAAACGTAGGTACAAGTAGTCACTATAACCGGACATCAAAAGAAAAAAACACTGCAGAAACAGTCCAAAACCATAATCCCACTACTACCGGAGTTTTGTACTCAAACCTTCAAATGGAAGGAGACCTTAAAAAACCTTCTCAAAGTCATCCTATCCACAATCGAGAAGAGATTTAAAAACCATCTTAAGTCGACACTTCGGCAGACCTGGACCGAAAACAAACGACCTTCGAAAGACTAATAACAAAGTTAAAGGAACGAACACGCCCCAGACAATTCTAAAAGATAAAGAAGGACCAAGTCAAAACCTTTCAACATGAAAAGATTCTTAAATAGGTAAAGAAGGTTCAACAGATAAAAACGATATATTAACGACTATCATCAGAGAAAACTAGGAAACATAAAGACACAACAGACAACACTAGAGAGGTAAAATTAAAGAATAAAATAACTAAACTAAAAAGAGGGAAACAAAGAACTACTTAGACCGATTACCAAACGAGCAAAAGTTAACTCAAAAAGGAAGATTAACTTAAAAGATTCGCAAAGTCCAGAAAAAAAAAAAAAAAAAAACATACAACTTGTATCATTTCTCACACCTAATACAACTGAGAAATTCCGAAAAAATGTCAGACAACTAAAACAACAACAATCATCAATTTAATGACAGATGAAAAAAAGTTAGTACAGTCTAAACCAAAATAAGAAACTTTAACAGTCTCCAAACAGAAATCAGGAAAAGTATATCACCACCCAACAGACAAGAGGTTTCCAGACCCTAGAGTTGATTTACGGACACCCTGAGAAGTCCCAGAGAGTTGTCATACTTTGTGATTGTTGGAGACTATAGAGACGAGAAAATAGTTCGGTGGTCGTTGATGACGACCCACCCTGTGTATCTCTAGATAGGACGTGAAACCGATTCTCGAACGTCGTCCGGAGAGAACGTGAAGACTACGAGGAGAACCGTATCGAGGCAGGAAGGATCACGGGACGGAATGTTTAGGGTCGGTGAAGTCAGAGACAAGTTACTCCGGTGGTATAAAAAGGACCTGAAGAAGAACACAACAGTATCCCTTACACGGGATTAGTCAGAAACGTTTACATCTGAACAGAAGACAAAAGTGGAATAGAGTTTCTAGAATTTTTTGCTAACCGAGTATGTCAAACGAATCTGAATACCAATGCACATCTTCCCGTCGAGACCATGTTCGACGATGTAATACCGGTATCACTTCAGAATTTCGATGTAATTTGGGAATTTCACAATTTTTTTTTTTAGATAAGATGGTAATGGATAGTTCAATCTGACAACAAAAGTCTTCGCAGGACATTATTAATCTTCTTAAAGATAAACAAAAAGGTACCATAACTCCTCAGAGACTTTCTCCATAATCGATCTTAAACGGATTTCTAAAGTCTAAGTAGTCAAGTCAAGTCATCGAGTCAGTGCAGACTGAGAAACACTGGAGTACCTGACGCCGTGTGGTCCGAAAGGACAGGTAGTGTTTGAGGGCCTCGAATTAGTTTGAGTACTCAACCACTACAGTAACTTGGTAAAGTAGGAGATAATAGGGAAGAAGAGGGCGGAAGTTAGAAGGGGTCGTAGTCCCAGAAAAGAGCACTCAGTCAAGAAACGTAGTCAACCGGTTTCATAACCTCAAAGTCGAAGTTGTGGTCAGGAAGGTTACTTATAAGTCCCGACTAAAGGAAATCCTACCTGACCAACCTAGAGGAACCTCAGGTTCCCTGAGAGTTCTCAGAAGAAGTTGTGGTGTCAAGTTTTGGTATTTAAGAAGCCACGAGTCGAAAGAAATATCACGTTTAGAGTGTAGGTATGTACTGGTGACCTTTTTGGCATCGAAACTGATCTGCCTGAAAACGACCGTTTCATTGTAGAGACGAAATATTATACGACAGATCCAACCAGTATTGAAAAGAAGGTTCCTCATTCACAGAAAATTAAAGTACCGACGTCAGTGGTAGACGTTCCTAAAACCTCAGACTCTTTTATTTAATAGAGTGACAAAGGTAATAAAGGGTTAGATAAACGTTATTTCACTACCCTGGTCTACGGTACTAGAATCAAAAGACTTAAAACTTAAAATTCAGTTGAAAAAGTGAGAGGACAAAGTTAAAGTAGTTCTCCGAGAAATCAAGAAGAAACGAAGGACGACATTCTCACCATAGAAGACGTATAGACTCCAATGACTATAAAGAAGACCGTTAGAACTAAGGTCGAACACGAAGTAGGTCAGGTGGCAAAGAGTACTACATGAGACGCATATTCAATTTATTCTTCCCACTGTTATATGTCGGAACTACATGAGGAAAGGACTAAACCTTAGTCAGACAACAAGATACAGGTCAAGATTGACAACGAAGAACCGGACGTATGTCTAAAGAGTCCTTCGTCCATTCCACCAGACCATAAGGGTAGAGAACTTCTTAAAAGGTGTTAAATAACATTAGGTGTGTCAGTTTTCGAAACAGTATCAGTTACTTTGTCTTCATCAACAAAAAGACCTTGAGAGTAAAAAAAGTTACTACGTTGTCTACAACCGTTATACTAGAGACTAAGGAGACGGAAAAGATTTAGGTTGAGTTTGTAGACTTTACAATATCAAGTGTATAACAACTTCGGACCGAACCTCTTAAAACTCGCAATGAAACGATCGTACACTCTACTCACGTTAAAACCCCATCAAACTCGTAAGAAACCATAACGGAAAGAAACCCTAACTTTATTTTTGACTTGAAAAGGTCAGGACACCGGTGACGACCCAAAAGGTTTAAACGACCGTATAACTCACGTCGTGAAAGTGTCGTAGTAGAAAATCCTAAACTTTATCGAGTTGACCTTAAGGTAGTGGAGATGATCGAAACAAGTATCACTACGAAGGATTCCGGGTGAACTGAACCGTAAGGTCTAGGTACCATTTTGTGTTTTACTTTAACGTTTTGTATAATTCGTTCAAAATTTAATGTACGTTTATAATCAGGAGTCGATGACATTATTTCACTCTTCTTATAATTTGGTTATATTTTGATAAGTAAATTAAGGTCTGAAAGGTTTACGTAGTTCAATTGTTACTTTACTGAAGTTTAATTCATATTTTAGAAAGTACAGTTAGTTTTCGTTACAATATATACCGAGACTTTATTTTAGACGTGTGTTATTCTGTAGACTGTCTACGAACTCCTTGACGTTTTCTATAATTTTACGATAAAAGTCGTTTAAGGTTAAATCAAAGTTTTACGTATAATGTTAAGTCTTATAGTTATATATTCTTAATTATTTTAGTTTCTTATCTATTGTACAAGACAAATTTCTATCTTATTCCCTCCATGCACTCTTACCTTTAATGTTCTACGTATATAATTAAAATGTTTACATACAAAGAGTTTCGGTACGGTATGTTACGTTTAATTATACAAACTGTTTATGTTTAATATATATATTATATATATAAATAAATATAAATATATTAATATATATATAATTTTAATCTCTTAGAATACTTTTTATAATGATTAAAACAAATACATATGAACACGACTATTCCATTTTATAAAATATGAAAGTATTGGTAAAAAACAGTCGTCAAAGATAGATATATCTTAATTTTGCAGACATCTATAAAGTTGAAGGAAGAGGTTTAGAAGGGAAACACTAAGATTCTTGTCTCGTCACGACTTTTCCACTGATGGGACGTAATGGTCGTAAGTATTACAGTACCACCAGTAATAAACACTTTATAGACCTTTTAAGACGACACTTGAGTCTATAAAATTATCGGTGTAAGAGTCTTCATAACCATCTGGACTCTTGACCCTTAATTCTGTGAATTTTAAAGGATAATAAGTAAGTAGACGTAATTCTATTAACAAATTTAATTGACTCGAGGACTTACGAAGGAGTCATTAATAATCACGGTACATTTATCCTTAGTCTATCATCTCCCTTTTACATTGTCTTACTTAGACATCTCTACTAGAGAGTCCATGAAAGATAAAGTTTATTAAACACGCACAGGGTTCGTTCCTGTAAAGTTTATAAGAAAACAGGTTTCTGTTTTCTTTTTTTGAGAAAAAGTTTTAATAAAACTAGTTATAGGGTTCGTAAGAATCTTCCTTCATTTCGAGAAATCTACTAAAAACACGCAATACAATGTCGTAATTAAAATTCCATTTGTAACTCCATACAATATATATCGACAACAAGCCGACATTCAATATAGACTGAGAATCGTTGGGGTACCTGACGGGGTGTCGTCCGAAGGGACAGGAAGTGAGAGAGGGACTCAAACGGGTCTATGTACAGACAACTTAACCACCACGGTAGGTTGGTAGAGTAGGAGACGACGGGAGAAGAGGAAGACAGAAGACAGAAAGGGTCGTAATCTCAGAAAAGGTCACTCAGTCGAGAAACTTAGTCCACCGGTTTCATAACCTCAAAGTCGAAGTTATAGACAGGAAGGTTACTTATAAGTCCCAACTAAAGGAAATTCTAACTAACCAAACTAGAGGAACTAAAGGTTCCCTGAGAGTACTCAGAAAAGGTCGTGGTGTCAAACTTTTGTAGTTAATCAACCGAGAGTCGGAAGAAAAAACAGAAAAGTATGACAAATACCCCAAGAGTTCCGTTCTTACAACTTCACCGAACGGTAAGGGAAGAGGTCACCTGGTACAAAACAGTCTTGAGAGGTGGTGCTAGGAAGGTAGAACCGACCGGGATATACCGTACCGGTTATCAAAGTGACTCAGTCTGTTCCGCCACTCGGTACACTAGGTAAACCAATCACAGGACACCAACACCAAAAGTAAGACAGACGAAAAACTACCTACTTCTATTCTCCGAACACCTTCGAAGGACTACCCTCCCTCACTGACACCCCTTTCGACCCAGAACGATACCCCCAGTCCCGGTACGAGTCATTTAGAAATTAGGTTAAAAAGACGACTACCTAACCCTACACAAGGGAGGGACATCAAACCGAACTTCGGTTTGACACCATCCCCATTACCACCATTACCACTGTTAGTTTTCCTGACTTCACCGAGGGTCTTACGTCACCGAGGGTCCCGACAACATAAGTCACGGGGACTGATGATGGATACGGGGGTGACCTCTGAGGACCTGTGAGTGTCTGTTCAGACCGAGTCAGAGAACACCCCAGTGACGAGGAAAGAGACCCAGGACCACACGTGTTCTAAAACAAACACGGGATGTTCTCAGACAAAGGGGTCAGGACACCTTCAAGACATTAGTTTAGGATGACCGGAAACTTCAGTTTAAGGGACCCCTAAGAGTCAAGGAAACAGTTTAGGTGTCAAAACCTTTAGACAACACACAGGATCTTGAAAACACTTTCACGTTATTGAATAAACCATAATAACTATAGGTCAAACACTCAGTAGACGAGTCACCGAGACACCATTCCGATTACCGCTGGAGGAGGTTCTCCCGAATACCGTCTACGGTACGGAGGGTCAGACGACGTCGGTCTCAGGGACAGGGGCGTCGTCCGGTGTCGACTTGACACAGAGACGTCCTTTGTGAGTCTGTGAGTTTCCGTTCAGACCGAGTCAGAGCACACCCTAGTGAGGAGGAAAGGAATCCAGGATCACTCGTGTTCCGAAAACAAACGTGGGAGACTCACAGAGACTGTCCATATGTCAAACTAAGATTTGTATCAAAGTGGGAAGGAAGTTAGAATAACCCCGAAGAAGAAGAAGTGGGAACCTGTACCCTAAAGAAAAAACATCCTAGGTTGTAAGAAGACAACTACCAACAAGTCGTGGATCAACACTGAAACCACAAGAGTGTCTTATATTCGTCTGTAGGAAAATGAGGTGGTAAAATCGATCAGTATCTTTCGTTTCTCTAGTTTGGTCAATTAGGATTTCCTTTAGTCAGGACTTATATGTAACCATCCTGACTCCGACTCCGACTTCGAGGTTATGAAACCGGTGGACTACACTTCTCGGCTGAGTAATCTTTTCTTGGACTACGACCCTTTCTGACTTCCGTCCTACTCTTCCCCTCTCCTGTTGACTCTTACTCTACCAAGCTACCGTAGTGACTGAGTTACCTGTACTCAAACTCGTTCGAGGTCCTCTACCACTTCTTGTCCCTTCGGTCGACACAACGTCAAGTATCCTAACGTCTTTCAACCTGTGTTGATTCGTTGGTTTGTTGTTGTTATCGGAAGAAATACCAGGTTCAGAGTGTAGATATGTACTGATGACCTTTTTGGTATCGAAACTGTCATACCTGGAAACAGTCGTTTCAGAGATGAAAAATTATATGACAGATCCAAACAGTAAACCTCTTCAGTTACCGTGGGGTGAGGTCATAAGAACGGACCTTTTAGGGTACCTGCCTCCCCGGACCATCCGGTATCAGGTACCCCAGCGTTTGTCAGCCTGTACTGATGCGCGGAAGTGAAAGTGAGAAGTGAAAGTACGTAGCCTCTTCCTTTACCGTTGGGTGAGGTTACAAGAACGGACCTCTTAGGGTCCCTACCGTTTCGGACCATCCGACGTCAGATACCACAGCGTGTCTCAGCCTGTGCTGACTTCGTTGAATGATCATCACCATGATCCAAACAGTAACGAAAAGAAGACTCCTCGTTCGTAGAAACTTAAGGTGTCGACGTCAGTAGTAGACTGCACTAAAACTTCGGGTTATTTTAATTTAGACAGTGACAAAGGTGAAAAAGGGGTAGACAAACGGTACTTTATTACCTTGACCTACGGTACTAGAATCCCAAAAAAATTATCAAAATAAAATAGTTAATAAAAATAATTATCAAATGTGAATACTAAGTACGTAAAATAAACCTTTAATTGGTTATTAAAGGAACTCAATAAATATGGGTAACAGAAGTTAAGTAGAAAAGGATAAGAGAATTTGGGTGACATAAGTATGAGACCGGGGTTGTGATGGTGTTACTAGAGGGGTAAGATTCGGTTTACTAGCTAAGAGGTCAGAATGGAACGAACTGGATTCTCGTCGTTTACTAAGAAGTTTGTACACTAAGAGGTGCAGGGAAGTAAAAACTTCGATGAGTAGAAGTAAAAAGAAACATCTAAGGAGGTTAAAAGAAATTAAGAGTTTCAATCTCCAGGAACTTTCAATCAGGACTCGGAGAAGAGAAAACAAAATATTATGAGAATAAGAAACCCAAAAAAACAAACAAACAAAAAAACCCCCCCCAGATTCACAAAAAAAAAAAAAAAAATGAAATAAAATAAAATGTTATGACATAACCAAAACGGTATGTAACTGTACTTAGGTGGTACCCACATGTACGCAAGGGTTTGTACTTGGGGGGGAGGGTGGAAGGAGGGGTATTGTAGAGAGACCCAGTAGTGGCACGTGGTCAGGGTTCGTACGACATAGGACGCAACCTGTATCTGACCGCTAAGCTAAGAATGTACTACCATATGTACAATGTTACGGTAAGAGGGTTTAGTAGGGTGGGAGAGGGAGAGGGAGACTCAGGTTTTCAGGCAATATGTGTAGACACAGAAAAAACGACAGAACGTATGTCCCAGCAGTAACGGTAGAAAGATTTAAGGTATATATACACAATCATATGACATAACCACAAAAAGAAAGACCGAATGAAGTGAGACATATTAGCCGAGGTCAAAGTAGGTAGAGTAGTCTTGACTAAGTTTACATAAGAAAAATTGCCGACTCATTATGAGGTAACACATATACATGGTGTCGAAAGAATAGGTAAGTAGACGACTACCTGTAGATCCAACAAAGGTACAGGACCGATAATATTTGTCACGACGCTACTTGTAACCCCATGTACACAGAGAAAGTTAAGACCAAAGGAGCCACACATACGGGTCGCCACCCTAACGACCCAGTATTCCATCAAAATAAACGTTAAAAAATTCCTTAGAGGTGTGACAAGAGGTTTCACCGACATGATCAAACGTAAGGGTGGTTGTCACATCCTCCCAAGGGAAAAGAGGTGTGGGAGAGGTCGTAAATAACGAACGTCTAAAAACCTAGCGTCGGTAAGACTGACCACACTTCACCATGGAGTAACACCAAAACTAAACGTAAAGAGATTATTACTCACTACAACTCGTAGAAAAGTACACAAACAATCGGTAGGCATACAGAAGAAACCTCTTTACAGATAAATCAAGAAACCGGGTAAAAAACTAACCCAGCAAAGAAAAAGACCTTAACTCATGAGAATGAGAAACCCACTTAAATAAGTTCGAATGTCAAATTAGAGTAGAGATATGACCGTTATCGGTGTAAACATAGAGACCTTGAATGATACGTTTAAAGATAAATTGATTAAAGTAGATTTAATCAGATTATCGTAGAGTTTTAATTATCTAGGTTTTTACTCGAGAACTAGAAGAGAGGTTTTAACGAAGAGGAAGTTGAAAAGGGTGAAATTAATTACTATTAAGTTAAGAAAGAAAAACAAAACCTGTTTTTGGAATAAGTAGAAACCGAGAAGAAAACTACCTGATTTTAGTCACTTTAGAGACAATTACCCATCTCTTAAGAAGTGACTGAAATCTTTTTTTCGAATTTATAGATTTTCTCTTCTTGTTATGAAAGGTTAGATAACCAAAGAGGGTTGGATAAGTCGAAATGAAAGATAAATTAAAGGTTTTCTAATTGATGACAACGTATCAATAAAGGGAAGAGAGATGTCGTATAGATATGGACGTTAAAATAAAAAAAGTATAACGAAGATATGTGTGTACAGTTGTATGTACGTGAAGATGACATGTATGTATGTGTATTACATATACCCACCTTGTATGTGGATATATGTAAGATAAGAAAAAACTAGGTTTATAATATGTAAAAAGTTCCAAGTGAAGTTAAAAGTCAAAAAGGTAAAACGAAAATCGACCAAAAGATCAAGTAAGGTTAAGTTTAACGTCAGTAGGAAGGGTTCTGTAGATTTTAGAGCAGTAGGTTTTTAACGACTAGTTAAAGTAGGACTATAAGGTCTTTATGAGTAATTTATGGGAGCAACGTATTTCGTGATACAATTTACGAAGTTGATATCTTTATTAGTTCCACTTGTACTAAGGAGAATAGTACCTCAATAAGAAATAAATTTTAATTACCGAACGAAAGAGAAGTCTTAAAAGGATTTTTTACTATAAAATTAATATATAGGTTAAGTATATATGATATCTGAGGATATATATTCTTAATTCAGTTTGTCAATAACACATAGGAGATATTATCAAGTATCTATGATATACTTAGTATCCATAGGTGTTTTCCGTCCACTCAACTTTTTTATGTATCCCCATTCCAATTCTACTTTATTAAGAAAAAGAGAAATAAGAGTAGAGAAATATGAAGTTCTTTCTAATTGTTATATTTTCCAACATAAACTTAAGGTACTAAGTTTTGTCAGAAAGATTATCTAGAGATAAATTTGAAAAATATTTCACAGAAATTTCTGATTATACATAAGACCTACCAGTATCGAGTGATCTTTTATATCAAGAAGTCTCCAAAAAGTCGTGAAATAATTATACAGAGAAGGTCTTTAAACACATGAATAAAAAAGAAGACCTCACATTCGTCTTCTGAAAGGTTACGTAGGAGGAAACGTTATTATAATAGAACTTCTACTTAGTTTTGTTTGGATTGATTTGGATTTATTTGAAATAACGTGTTTCCCGTAGAATTTTGTTTAATATTATTATTTTATTTATTATCTACGGAATTTACAGATGGTCCAGTAAAATTTTATCGGGTTATCGATAAAATTGATCCTGATATTAACCGTACTTAAACAATATATGGCACCGTCATTTTCACGATTTTTACAATTCATTAGAAATAGTTATAAGATCAAGTAGTAAGTCCATTTTGACCCAAAGTTGGTAACAAGAATATACTCAAAAACAGAACGAAAACTTTCCAACAACAACTTAATGCTGCGTCCCTAAGAACCGGTGGCCTCCTCTTCTTAAGTTAGACCCCGGTTTCTACTCCGAAGAAGCGAGTCTCAAAAACACATTGTTTCAAAATAATTTCATATTTCCTCTATCTCTTTTGAAGACTGTATCCGTAGTCTTCTCCCGTCTTTCTTATAGGGGACGATCAGAAGTCGACCTACAATATATCAATGGTCGTCAGACTATTACTTTCTTTCCTTACAGAGTTTTGAATCCTACCGTGGTCCGGGGAGTGGGTATCCTACATAAAACCCTATTAGAACCGAGGTTTACCAAGTAGAACCCGGTATTTTCCTAATCGAACTTAGAACTTCTTCCCGTCTCGCGGTATGTTTATCACAGGAAATGTATCTAATCTCCTTGCTATAGCCTCATATTGTATGACCAAATAGTTCATCCAAGACTCGGTTTTCCGTCTTGGCTGAACTTCTGTCTCAAACCCCATTTACGTATCATGTAATCGTATCGAATTCTATTTGTAAAAGTATTCTTTTTCCGTAACCAATTGAAGTCCACTTTCGTCCACAGTACCGTTGTGTCTTAAAATTCTCTTTGGAGGAAAATGTAAACATATCTCTTCCTTTTTTTTTATAACGATCAGACAAAGAAGGACGGCGAATTCCCTCTATTTTTACAGACTGTGAACGTCCGATAAAGGAGGTAAACCTCTGGGGACCGGAAGGACGGACAATGGGAGAGTAAGGGGGGAAAAGAAAATCCTCTTAATACAACGGATCCCTTTTCCCCGCAGCAAAAACAAGGTATTGACGAAACCTCGACTCTTCCCCACAACAGGGATTTAACCCCTCCGTTGTATAAGAGGATTAGGAATATAACTCCTATAGACTAGGTCCCCGGGGTTTATCATCAACCTCCACCGACGTTGTCATCGTCCTCAAACTCGTTGCTAAACATTGAACTTTCGAAAGTACGCCGATCTTTGTTTAGGTCAATATGTCAATGTGTACATTCCGTTGTATCAGTAGTTTGTTCAATTTTAGTTTTAACTTTCAGTGTAACACAGGTATCAAGTTCATGTTTCACAACGTGGTCAGGTAAAATCCCAACCATCCACAGTAATCTACTTCTCCGTAGCGTACATTAACAACAGCTTCCATAAATGTGTGAACCTCTTTCAGAAAAAGAACTTCACCTCTACAGGTGGTACCCTTCGGAAGGTGACTACTTCTACCCTCACAAGGTGTCTGGGTCGTCAATCTGGCTAACGCCTTACGTCACATCCTCACTCGGGTCCTGTCCTTCCGTAACAGAACTCCTAGTTTGCCGTCTGAGTCCTATAAACCTCAGTCGTCTTCATTCGAGTGTATCCAATAGTCCGGGTAGACTTTTCATGTTTCAGTCTCGTATCTTTTATTTCTGTATTTTCTACAGTGAATCAAAACCAGTCCCACGGTGGAGAAATGAGCTCACACTACATGGGTGCTTAGTTAAGGACCGTGAAACTGTCGACACCCTCTACTTTCTTATTGGACCATTCCCGGAAGGGTTTCCCCGAGCTCCCTACCCGGGGGTCTAGGGTTTCAAAAATACTCCTGGAGTCAAGGACCGAGTTTATCTCCGAACGAACTGAGTCTCCGACCCAGTCCTCAGCAGAGGGCCTCAAGACAATTACGGACAACTTTTCGACTCTCGACTCAATGTATTGATCAATTAAGGTTCCGAAGTCCCAGATATTGTTATATACACACATTCTTTCCGGAAGGTATTTATGTAAGTTTCCCCCTGTCAGGGAGGAAAGACCCCCGCCAAACTCGGGAGTAATTTCGATACCCATCCTGAAATTAGGTTAACAGGACACACGCAAAGAACTCAATTAAACACGTCTACAGAAAACTATTATATTAATCGTAAAAATTGGAAAGGACTCCTAACCCCGGAGGTCCTTGTCACATTCACTATAAGATAAGGATCTCGAAATCTATGGGGGACTCAATGTCGTCGAAATTTCCGCCTCGGTAACAGTGAGACTTCCGAGGCACCGTCGGGTTTGGACCCCTATTAAAGTACCTGATTCTAGAAATATTGGAGGAATCGGACAAGTGACGCTGTCCCTTTTCGAAATTAGGTAGGTCATTTTCATAGATGGGTTTGAACATTCGTTCTTATAGGTAATCGAAAACCGTATACTCATTTTAGTTAAAGGGTCAGGAGAGGTCCTATGAAGGGTAAAGAAACATTAGGTCTAAAACGTTCGAAAAGTCAGAAACCTAATAAAAAGACTGTTTGGAGTGTGGAAAACTATTATAAGAAATTTCAAAAGTAATGTAAAAATGGAAGTTTGTTTGCTCTTCGGTAAACTATTCATGGGAGACGTGGGTTTACTTTTGAGACTACATTTGGGAATTCTTAAAAGGTAACTCGTAAAAGTCCTTAATAATTAGTAGGTAGGAGTCTGACATTGGTAGGAAATAGTCATTAGACACGGGGAGAAAAAAGTATAGAAACATTAAGAAGGAGTAATATAACACTAAAAAGGACAAGGTGTCCTGGACAGGTCTAGTTTCCGTAGACGTCACTTCCCCAAAGCATTTCACGGCGAAAAGACCGAACTGTCAGTCAGTTGACTAATGGAAACCGATGAAATGAGGGTAGGGACGACACGGGAAACGTTACGTATTGTCGATGAAGAAATCCTGTTATATATCGTAAATTTTCAGAGAGCTAGAGAGACTTTACGAATTATCCAAATGGACAACGACAAAAATTGACAGAAAAAAAGGTATAACGTCGTACTCGTACATTTCAGTTTATTCGTATAAATCTTAGGCACATCTATAAATGGGCGACGGGAAACGAGTTGAGATCTCGAGCCCAGTCTCGGTGTTCGAGGCGATTGACTCGTGACCAAGGGACCCCCTCTCTAAAACGAAGGTTTTGGACAAGTCGTCAGTGGTGCCGTATTAGACGAAATGCGAAAGGTAGGACTTGTTTTCTTGACGGTAGACATTTATAAAGGTCCAGCCCTAACAGATTAACCCATAGGTAATCTAGAAGGACTCGACGTATCAAATTTCAATCCTTAACTCTTGTTCGCACTAGTCCACAAAGTAAAAGGAAGAGTCCTTCCTTTCACCGTCCTAAATTTAAAGGTATTTGAAATTCGAATCAATGACCAGGAAGATTGTTATTACTGACTATAAATTCTTCGGATGACAGACAGTAGGTTTATAATTGGAATCTTAAATTCTAAGGTCAGTGTAGTACTCTTCAGTCATGTCATTCCAAAGTAGGTCATTAATAAAAATTTCGAAGTCCACGATTATTTGGGCGACGGGGTTAATGAGAATCCGTCACCCCGGTGGGTGCACTTTAATGTAGATTAAGAGACGAATCTATTAGTTATCCAATGACCACTCCGGGAGCCCCAACACAGTTTTGAGGGTTCCGGTATGGAAAGAAAAGTCACTGTTTGTTTAATTTAAGACTGGGACACCCGTTCGACTCTCGACCTCGAACGTCCTATCGTCAGACTTCTTGGAATTTTCGGAAAACTCAAAAACCACTGGTTTGGTCAAACAATCAAACCCGGACGACTCAAAGTCGATATTCAAATATATTGGACACTAAAGGTTTTTGGGAGAGTTAACAGAATTTCAGTATCCATCCCCTACTAAATCATATCCAAATTAAGAGAGTCTCGGATACCGGGATCAGGGAAGACTATACTAATCCGGGTCTATAGATTGACTAACAACTGTTTCGACTCGGAAAAGAGAACTACGGAACATTGGTGTCGGACGGTCTTTCAAATTCTTTAGAAGACTCCGAGCGCTTGTTCGAAGGAGACAGAGTCGTGTCTCGTTTTATAGTAGATGTATAACATTGTGGTGGCGAAATCTCGATAATTTCAAAACATCTAGAGCACTGTTTGAAACAGGTCTATTCACTCCTGACAGTGCTTTAGGGACCCCGTTTGACAGGTCCAATTGACTCTTCGTCCGACACATCCCAGAAATTTCCGTTTATCTTTAACTGAAAGGAGACGGTTTCCGTGACTTATCTTCCGTAGAAAAGTTAGTTAATGACTCTTTATAAACCGAGTAAGTCCTTAAAGTCTGTTATCTCATATTCCTAATCCGTGGTACCCCACATTTCCTTGATGTCGGAGTAAATAATATGCATTTAGAACTTGATCAGAGGTAAATGGCAAACTAAAAAAATATGGGTTTTATCCTCACAACGTTCCTGACAATGTCCCTTAATTATCAGGGACAAGAAAATTTAAAAACTACTACCCAAAGTTGGGAAGGAATTGGAGTCCAAAGTCTCCTATGACGAAGAATACACCTTTATTCACACCCAGAAACTCGAACTGTTGTTGTCCTTATCGTAAAACACGAGCTGGGTGTCTAAAAGGTAGTCGGGTATGAGATCCTAAATGTAAAACAAGTTGATCTCCCTCTCTTTCCCTCCCGAGGTATAAGTATTTTTGTCTCCGTACCTGGAACGAGTCATATAGGGAGGGGTTTTCCCCACTCCCTCTAAGACCGTGCTAGTCTTTGAGTACACTTTTATCGTGTCTTAGGGTCAACGTTCTATTTCTTATTGACTTTATTGTGGAAAACCGAGTAGGTCTGTCAGGGTAATGCCTTCGCCTAACCCTTCTTTCACCCGGTCCCTGAAGTTATTCGTGTCTCATTCAACAGGGTCATAGATTTTCCTTTAGCTGCCTAACCGGGGAGTGTTAATAATTATGGTCCCCAAGGAGTCCACATTAATCCTACCCTCGAACACACCCCTGGGGGCCCGTGGAAGTCAGGACTAACAGAACTCTCAAGCTGGGGCCTCTGGATACGGAGACTCCCGTCAGAGAGAAGGTCACAGCAGGAAACGTCTGGCCTGTACCTCGGTCCCCGTCGAATCTACGGACTCCCGTTAGAGCAAACTCCACGGGGAGGAAGGGTGTCCTTATCGTTCGGGTAGGGAAAAGTGGACCCAGGGTGACCCGTAAAAAGAGGCCGACAAATTCTCGCAAAAAGTATTGGTAACCCTTCCGAAGGTGGAAAAGAAAACAGAAAGATACGGAAAGAAAGAAAAGGAGTATAAGGGATGGCATTATCTGGTAGACTCGGTCAACATTGTCTCATAGATTTCTGACTAAACCAGGTTTGCGGGCAAAAACATCGAATACCACCTATAGACCTCGGCTGACTCACTATTTAGATAGAAAATTCTAGAGAAAAGGGAACAAGAAATGTCTTGACCAGATTAACATTTTCATAATATGAATTCTCACAATACGTGGCTCGGGCATAGAGGTTTGGTTGGCTCTCTCGCTTGTTCAGGTGGCACCGTTACGTTTCCGTTCTTCCCTCAAAAATAAAGATCGCGCGATCCCGAGTTCGGAGTAGGCTGCGTCGCCTTAGTCTCCTCTCGGGGCTTGTTTCGTCCTACCACCAAATATATGTCAGTCGAGAAACAGAGTCAATGTCCCATGAACCGTTATGGACTAACCTGTCCGTCTTACTCGAGTACGTTGCGGAAGGAATACGATAGCGTATATCTTTTAAAAGGAATAAACCAATTCCTTACAAGAAGTTCTTTTGTCCTTTGTACTGAGTCCAGGGGTCACGACAATACGTGGAGTAACTCGACTGGTGGGACGGATTGTTTCTCTGGGAGGTTGACCGGTGGCAAGCGGCAGGAGGTCACCTATGGCACCGGTTCGTCATAGTGTATCCTTCTGGTCCACACAGAAGAAATTCCGGACCCCTAACTTAGATAGGGTCAAAAAGTCCTATGTCAAGTTTCCTCACTCCGACCTTAACAATCGAGGGTAGACATTCTCTCTTTTTTTCGCTGGTCGCGGTAAAAAGATGACCTCCGCAGGGAGGGACGAGATCTACCCCCACATCTGTCTGAAATGTTGTTTTCGAAAAGGAAGGACCAGCCTGAATCAGACAGGGAATGACTGTGTCCACGGTAGAGTTGGGAGAGCCAAGATGGTGGCTCTGCCCTACCCCTACATGGTCCCCATCTGGACTATCGTAGAGATGGACTGCAGGTCGAGAAGTGGAAATTGGAACGAACGGAGACTACGGTGGGCCCCACGTTAGTCTCATTGGAAGGCCTTACGGAGGGTTCGATTCTGACGACCCCCTTTGTAAACAGTGGACTCACGGACATGTGCTGGGACTCATATATATAAGGACTTACGTTATTCTGGCTATGCTTGTATTTCGACCCTACAAGAAAAGTTCGTAGTGGTGTGGTCATATTCTCGGAGGAGACCAGGTGATTCTCGGTCACAATGGTTTCTTTTTTTTTGTTTGTTTTTGTAACGTCAGGGTTAGACTCATTGGAAATTGGAGGCTCTACAAGAACCCCGATTTCGAGGTAGATCGAATGTTTGAAAACTAAGGATCGCTCCGATCCACGAAAGAACTGATGGTTAGGTTCAAACCCTGGATTCGGTGTCATGTGTCATTGTCATATCTAGTGTTCAGGGAACTTTCAGATACTAGACTATCTAATCCAATCATGAAGATTAAGGGTTCCTCAATGTTTTACCAGTTTCTCTGGCTTTCCAAACTGACTCTTTCCTCTCAAGCCAGGTGTGTGAAACGGGTAAAGACCAGCCAAGGGTTTTCTCTGTAACCCGTGGAGAACCGGAACCGTCCAACCATCTTTGGGGGTTGTCCAAAGACGGTATTCGATATACTCTAGTGGCACCTTGACGTCTCGTCCCGAGGAGTGAACGGAGTGCGTCCCGTACAGTAAGTAAGTGTGTTCGTGTGACATATCATTTCGTGTCGTCTTTTACACAAACGATTCTCTCGTTTCTTGATCTCAAGGTTCGTAGGAATGGAACAGGACTTCATAGGGCCTACTCGGGGGTTCTACTCTCCAACAACAACTTAATGCTGCGACCCTAAGAACCGGTGGTCTCCTCTTCTTAAGTTAGGTCCCGGTTTCTGCTTCGAACTAGCGAGTCTCGAAAACACATTGTTTCAAAATAATTCCATATTTCCTCTATTTCTTTCGAAGACTGTATCCGTAGTCTTCTCCCGTCTTTCTTATAGGGGACGATCAGAAGTCGCCCTACAATATATCAATGGTCGTCAGACTATTACTTTCTTTCCTTACAGAGTTTTGAATCCTACCGTGGTCCGGGGAGTGGGTATCCTACATAAAACCCTATTAGAACCGAGGTTTACCAAGTAGAACCCGGTATTTTCCTAATCGAACTTAGAACTTCTTCCCGTCTCGCGGTATGTTTATCACAGGAAATGTATCTAATCTCCTTGCTATAGCCTCATATTGTATGACCAAATAGTTCATCCAAGACTCGGTTTTCCGTCTTGGCTGAACTTCTGTCTCAAACCCCATTTACGTATCATGTAATCGTATCGAATTCTATTTGTAAAAGTATTCTTTTTCCGTAACCAATTGAAGTCCACTTTCGTCCACAGTACCGTTGTGTCTTAAAATTCTCTTTGGAGGAAAATGTAAACATATCTCTTCCTTTTTTTTTATAACGATCAGACAAAGAAGGACGGTGAATTCCCTCTATTTTTACAGACTGTGAACGTCCGATATAGGAGGTAAACCTCTGGGGACCGGAAGGACGGACAATGGGAGAGTGAAACTGGGATGTAAAAAGTCCCGACAGAAGAGAATTTGGCAACAAATTTTATGTCTTATATTACGAGTCTTGACTTCCGTTTATGAAGTTTAATACTATGATAAACTAGGTTATACAGATAAATAAAGTTAACACATCCTTTTCTCTCATTTAATTCTGTCACAACAATATACCGGTTACTATCGAATTGGACAACATTGTGTGTGTTTGTGTGTGTGTGAGTAAGTTTACCCTTTTATTTAAAAGCCTTGTTTGTACCCTTTTTTCCGTATCTCAAAATGAGGTCAATTAGGGAGACTGTACTAATCATCTAAATAAGGGGTTTCCTGACAATATCAAGAGAATATAATATTCGGTTCTATTTAAATTTTCTAAGTAAAAATTTTTCTTATTGGGTACCCCTTCTTCCACTCTCCCCTCCAAGTCCTTACCCTTGTGTATATGTGGGTACCACCTAAGTACAGTGACATACCATTTTGGGTATGTTATAACATTTCATAAATCTAAGGTTACTTTTATTTATTTAAATATAAATTTTTTTTTTCTTATTGGGAAACTCGAGACAAGTGTAAAATGACATTTCCCTGTACACAGAAAGAAAACATAAAAGAGGAGAGTCATGGTTTTAGTACCCTGGTATGGATCCGGACAACTATAGGTTGTAGAGACTTATGAAGTCAAGGACTAAAATACACGAACAGAATGAGAAACAGAGTTCCTTTAGATGAAGATTTCGGTTATCCAATTACTAACTAACTAAAACTAGAATCTGATCTTACATTTGTAAAAAGGGTATCGGTTACCCTAAGAAGAACGTATAGAGTAATAGAAAAGAAGGAACACAATAGATAGATCTTGAGATGTAATCATCAGTAAGTAATTTTGTGTATACGACGTTGAAAGTATTCTGAGATCTTACATTCTCCTTTTTATGATATTCTCCTTTAGTACACACGTGCGAGTCAGGGTACAGACTGAGAAACGATTACAGTTCGTTTCATAATTTTACTATATTTCAGTCATTTAGTATTTAAATTCTAATAAAAATTACATCTCTAAAAGTCGGAATAAACGTATAATCTCAATGGACCTTTTGTAATTGTTGTTGATTTTTGGAAGACGGGTCTAAAGTCGGATCTCACTAATGTATTCAAGGACTCTACAATTCTACTGTTAATGGTTGGGTTATTTTCTCCCTTGTGCAGTGTACCTTTTCGATTTCTTACAAAGATGAAACAAGGGACAACCTTACTGTCTCTTCGATTCACATTTTAAGTCCACTTCACGGTCTGAAAGAAGTCAATTCTTCTCCTAGACCCTTCGTCTCCCTTTCCTATGATTATAGAGATATAATAACTACTACTAAATGTTATAACAAAATCAAAGACCACATGTCTTGTCACTAAGTCAATGTGTATGTAAAAAATAAGTAAAGGTAGTATCCAATACTATTCTATAACTTATATCAAGGGAGACGACATGTCATTTAGGAACAACGAATAGATAAAACATCTGACATCACATGTATACAATTATGGTGTGAGAATTAAATAGGGAGTGAAAGGGATAAAAGGGAAACCGTTGATATTTACACAAAATATGCAGATTTCAGCGAAGATAAAACATTTATTCGAGTAAACATAATTGAAAATCCAAGGTGTGTCTTCTCTACAGATTATAAATATAAAGAGACAAACCGAATGAAGTAAATCATAGTATTAGAGATCCAGATAGGTACAATAAAGTTTACAGTAATAAAGTAAGGAAAGATATTGACTCATTATAAGGTAAGATATTTATGTGGTGTAGAAGAAATAGGTAAGTAGACAGTTACCCGTGTTCAACAAAGGTATAGAACTGATAATACTTATGAAAACGATACTTATAACCACACGTACATATAAAAATTTAATCTCTAAAACAGATAATGTATATATACGGGTCCTTACTCTAACAACTTAGTATATCATTGAGATACAAAACCATAAAAAAATCCTTGGAGATGTGACAAAAGGTTTCACTAATATGGTTAAATCTAAGAGTGGTCATCACATCCTCTTAAAGGAAAAGAAGTGTAGGATAGATCCAAAATAACAAATATCTGAATATATTACTATCGGTAAGACTTTTCACACTCCACCATGGAGTAACATCGAAACTAAGTGAAAAGAGCTTTCAACCGAATTTCGAGTTGTGAGTCTTTTACTTCTAGTACCGTAGACCAGGATAGTGAAGTACCCTTTATCTATCCCTTTGTCACCTTTGTCACAGTCTGAAAAAAAAAACCCCCCCCCCCCCCGGGGGTTTTTTTNTTCTGCGAATGAGGAACCTTCCTTTCAATACTGGTTGGATCTATCGTATAAGTTTTCGTCTCTGTAATGAAACGGTTGTTTCCAAGCAGATCAGTTCCGATACCAAAAAGGTCACCAGTACATACGTACACTCTCGACCTGACACTTCTTTCGACTTACGGTTTCTTAACTACGAAAATTTGACACCACAACCTCTTCTGAGAACTCTCAGAGAACCTGACGTTCCTCTAGGTTGGTCAGGTAAGACTTCCTCTAATCAGGACCCTAAAGAAACCTTCCTTACTACGATTTCAATTTTGAGGTCATGAAACCGGTGGAGTACGCTTCTCAACAGAGTAAACTTTTCCGAGACTACGGCCCTCCCTAACTTCCGTCCTCTTCTTCCCCTGCTGTCTCCTACTCTACCGACCTACCGTAGTGACGGAGATACGTGCACTCAGACTCAATTGAGGCCCTCAACCACGACCTGTCCCTCCGGACCACACGATGCTAAGTACCCCAGCGTTTCTCAGTCTGTTCTGACTCGCTGACTTGACTTGACTTACTAATCACTGTACATCGTAGAAAAGTACACGGACAACCGATAGACATACAGAAGAAACCTCCTTACTGACAAATCCAGAAGACGGGTAAAAAACTAACCCAAAAACAAACAAACACTATGACTCAAAATACTCGATAAACATATAAAACCTTTAACTAGGGAACAGTCAGTGTATCCAACTATTATAAAAGAGGATCAGATATTCCAACGGAAAAGTAAAACAAATACCAAAAGAAACGACATGTTTTCGAAAATTGAAACTACCAGAGTAAATAAAGAAAATTAAGAAAACGGAACATTCTGAATGGAATTCTAGATCTATGACTAAGATTTATAACAACTCTTACAAACTGAACTCAAGAGAAGATCCTCAAAGTACCACACTACAGAATACCACACTTCTTCTAGGATTGAAGTAACTCAAAGAATTCCAACAGAGCGAAGGATTACGGTGAACGACTTTTCTTAGAAAAAAAAAAAAAGGAAGGTAAAATGTAACGACAGAGGAAACAGTTTATAATTAACTGACACCAACACCCACAAACAAATCTCCGAGAGATCAGACAAGGTAATAAGACGTACAGACGTAATCTCACTTCCATTTTAAAAATTTTAGTCACAGTGTCCAACTTAATTCAGAGAGAGTTTTTCTATGTAAATTCGGGTTTAGGGATTATGGTACCTTACACTAAAATAAACCTTTACCCCATAGTCGTCTCTTTTAATTTGGTTTTACTTCAAGAGTCTTACTTGGGATTGGGTTATACTACCACAGGATTATTTTACCTTTTAAAAGCTGTGTTTCTGTGTGTATTGTCTC
This sequence comes from Capra ibex, assembly GCA_006410555.1. Classification (NCBI taxonomy): domain Eukaryota; kingdom Metazoa; phylum Chordata; class Mammalia; order Artiodactyla; family Bovidae; genus Capra; species Capra ibex. The sequence goes on along the minus strand of SJYO01048061.1, from coordinate 70,134,239 downwards.
CCTTTTGTTGTAATTCTATGTGTCTCTTCTGTCGGTTTACTGACTGACTACGTAGTAGTTAAAATACAAAAGAAAAATTTAGGTGACTACCTAGTAACTTTTTCGTTCTCTCAAGGTCTTTTGGTAGACAAAAACGAAATTACTGATACGGTTTCGGAAACAGACACACTTAGTGTTATTTGACACCTTTTAAGACTTTCTCTCCCCTTATGGTCTGATGGACTGGACGGAGAACTCTTTGGATCTACGTTCATTCCTTCGTTGTCAATCTTGAACTGTACCTTGTTGTCTGACCAAGGTTTATTCTTTTCCTCATACAGTTCCGATATATAGTCGTGGGACGAATAAATTGAATATACGTCTCATGTAGTACTCTTGACGACCCGACCTTCTTCGTGTTCGACCTTATTTCTAACGACCCTCTTTATAGTTATTGGAGTCTATACGTCTACTGTGGTGGGAATACCGTCTTTCACTTCTCCTTGATTTTCAGGGGAACTACTTTCACTTTCTCTTCTCACTTTTTCAACCGGATTTCGAGTTGTAAGTCTTTTGCTTCTAGTACCGTAGGCCAGGGTAGTGAAGTACCCTTTATCTAGTCTTTTGTCACCTTTGTCACGGTCTGAAATAAAAACCCCCGAGGTTTTAGTGACGTCTACCACTAACGTCGGTACTTTAATTTTCTGCGAATGAGGAACTTTCCTTTCAATACGGGTTGGATCTATCGTATAAGTTTTCATCTCTATAATGAAACGGTTGTTTCCACATACATCAGTTCCGAGACCAAAAAGGAAGCAGTACAAACCTACACTCTCAACCTGATACTTCTTTCGACTCACGACTTCTTGACTACGAAAACATGACACCACAACCTCTTCTGAGAACTCTCAGGAAACGTGCGTTCCTCTAGGTTGGTCAGGTAGAATTTCCTCTAGTCAGGACTCCTAAGTAACCTTCCTGACTACGATTTCGACTTTGAGGTTATGAAACCGGTGGAGTACGCTTCTCAACTGAGTAACCTTTTCTGAGACTACGACCCTCCCTGACCCCCGTCCTCCTCTTCCCCTACTGTCTCCTACTCTACCGACCTACCGTAGTGGTTGAGTTACCTGTACTCAAACTCACTGGAGGCCCTCAACCACTACCTGTCCCTCCGGACCCCACGACACTAAGTACCCCAGCGTTTCTCAACCTGTGCTGACTCTCTGACTTGACTTTACTTTACTTGACTCACATGCTATGAAACTTTGATGGAGATTCAATCACAAAGCTCTTTCAAATGTCTTCCTTTCGAGACTTTCCTCAGTCAGAAATTTTACTGAAATTTCTGACACCAGAGATTCATCAACTTTCACAAACCGTGTTACACTGACTGTTAAGGACTAAGTAAAAACAAAGGGAGTTTTAATTAACAGATCAATAATATTACATACTGGTATATATTATTGTTCGGGTCGATAAAAAGGAAAATTTTTTAGAAAACGTCACAATTAATCTAGTCGTACGTAAAACAGACTCTGTCAAGTTTTGTGGTTTTGGTGACAAAACTAGCCTACAAAGAGTCACATCTCTTTGTGTAAAACAAATCGTATTTGTAGAATTTGTGAAGACGTTGTTTGGATTTGTAAAAGTAAATAACGTCTACCTTTTATTAACGAAACCTTTGCTAGTTTTGGTTTTGGATTTGTGACTGTTACACTTACATTCACTATTTCTAAAGATCGGTTCAAACAAAGAGTCTAACTGATAACGTAAAATAAAAATAATGACAATATATTTACATATACACACACATTTATATACATAACGTTATGATGACATATGTATATATTATACATAATGTCTGTATAAATACAATACAAAGATAAGACGAATTAAAGAATAAATTATGTAACTTTAAGTTATGAGTACGATATTTTTTACTTAAAATTTAGTTTTACTTTTCTATTTTTCTTCTAACAGTATGATACGTTAATTAATAGAAAACGAAATGATTTTATGATTAAAGAGGGGGATTGGAGAATACTACCAAGTCTCATTATGTAGACAATAAGAGTCGAATCTATTCTGGGAATAACTAAAATGACCAAGATATTATCCTAACCTTTGAGGGTGACTATTGGAAGAGGGTTGAGAACATCCTAAATATTGGGTATGGCGTCGTAACTATAAATATTATAAGACATTGAACCGACCTTTAAGGTGCTCCCGTTCTTAGGTTCTCTCTCTGTACACGTATTCTCTTTCAATTGTCCCACATTACCCTTTTCTCAAATCAGTCGTAATCAATTCGACAGGCACAACCCGCCGGCTTCGACGGTGAAACATCGTTACACTAAAGTCCGTATAGTGTTGAAAGGACTCACAGAGGACGAGTAATTATCTTTTTCATAAGCATCTCGTTAGTTCTCCTTATTACACTTTTTATCTCATCTTGATAGGTGATTTCATGACCGTTATCTACGAAAGGGAAGAAAACGGACAAGAATTTTACGATTTTTAACACCAATTTTACAACACTAAGGGGAGAAAAAAATTAGATTTCGTCAAGGAGACATGTTAATGTAGGTGATGGGTAGATTCGAAACTATAGGTTTAAACAACTGATTTCAATAGTTAATCACTTTTGGATGATATGAACGGAGTGTCGAGACAGAATTCTCAGTGTACACACGTGGATTGAAGACCAGTATGAAGGAGTGAACCGACAGAGCGTCTATCGTGTTCGTGTTTTTCAAGTTTTCTTCTCAGTAGACAAAGGATCCGTACGGAGAGAAGAGTACAAGAGATAGAAACACCTGAACGGTGGAGATCTTTATGGTTGGGGACCTATTTGGTTCAGGTATCACTTGAAAAATACACCCAAATGTACATATACCCGTAGACTCAAGATGACCTCCTTCTAGGTACTTAACCATAGTCTTATTAAACTCGGTCTTAGTAGAAGTTGAACTCCCGTAGTCGGAGAAACATCGTATTGGACAGGACACTCCTTACAATATGTTTCAATTTATTCGAAAAAAGATTACTTCCTTAGGAACCAAACATTATTGAAATTTTCGAGACATTTAGACGTAAGACACTCCCTTAACATTACACGGCATAAGGACCTCAATAAACAGGTATGTTTGTAAAGGGGGTCTCGTAGAGTGTCTCTTTTACGAGTATTCTCGTATAAAACTAATTGAGACCACATCATCTGGGTCCTATACAAGTATGAAACGGTTTCGGTCGGAAAATTAGAGGACCCCGAAGTAAAGTAGAAGTGATGTTCCTTGTTACACCTGAAGTCTTCTCATTGAACAACATGTACTTTTATTCGAGATTTTCAAAAAACACTTCGGTTGACTCGGGTTAATAAAAGAAAAATTAAGATACTTCACCACAATAGAGATAAAATGTTTCCTCGTTTGTTCCAGGTCTCTCTAGTTTATAAGAGAGTCTCTTGTATTGATACTTGATTGTATCAATTCCTAAATTTAAAATAATTTATTATTGTGGGGGAATACCTTATGACGGAACAACACCACTTCCTCGTACGTATTGAGTTACTTCGATACTCGGTACGACACTTCTACCTACGTAGTATTATTCCTCAATACTGTTTGTACCAAGTGACCTCCTCCTTTCCGTTGGGTAAGGGATCTCTTGGGGTATCTGTCATACTACTCCGGTTTCCTATACTGTGGTCTTCTACTCGGGGATCCAGTCTTCCACAGGTTATACGAAGACCCCTTCATATCTATCGTTAATTATTATCAAGGTCTTTCTTATTTAATCGACCCAGTTTTACTTTCGTAAGTGAACACCTATACAGACCACCACTTTCAGACTACGACATTTCTTATTATAACTTGTCCATGGACCTTATACTTCAGGTATTTAGTTCCTTTTAACTAACACTAGTTCGGTCTCTACCGTCCTCGTTTGTAACTGTTGAATCCTTAGTCTCTTGATTTTACCTCTCCTTTCCTACTTGAATTGAGTCTACTGACTTTCTAGTTTGGTCAGTTAGGATTTCTTTTAGTTAGGACTTAGAAGTGACCTTTCTAACTACGACTGTGAGGTTTAGAAACCGGTGGACTACGTTTCTCGACCTTTTCTAGGGTTAGAACCCTTTTTAGTTTCCGTTTTCCTCTTCCCCTGGTGTCTCCTACTCTACCAATATATTGTAGTAGTTGACTTACCTGTACTTAAACTTGTTCCTCTATCACCTCCTGTCTCCTCGGCCCTTACGATGTCAGGAACTAAGACTGTTTCTCAGTCTGTGTTGAATCATTCACTTGTTGTCGTTATACTTTTGCCCCGATCATTAGAATGGGAACATAACTTTAAGACTCTGAATTCTAACAATTGTTCTTTCTTTCTGTTCATTTACTGTTTGAACCTTTCTAGAGAGTAAACGGGACTCAATTTTCAAACAGTTTTAGTTCTCTTAATTTTTAATTGTCTATAAAAGTTTCTTTATACTACAAAAGGGACAAAATTCGTGTATAGTCAAGTGAAGTCGGCAAGTCCGTACAGGCTGAGTAACACTGGGGTACTTATCGTCGTGCGGTCCGGAGTGACAGGTAGTGGTTGAGGCCCTCAAGTGAGTCTGAGTGTAGGTATCTCAGTCACTACGTTAGGTCGGTAGAGTAGGAGACAACAGGGGAAGAGGAGGACGGGGGTTAGGGAGAGTCGTAGTCTGAGACGGTTACTCAGTTGAGAAGATACTCCACCGGTTTCATGTCCTCAAAGATGAAGTCGTAGTAAGGATGGTTTCTTTAGGGTCCAGACTAGAGGAAGTCTTAGCTGACCAACCTAGAGGAACGTCAGGTTCCCTGAGAGTTCTCAGAAGAGGTTGTGGTGTCAAGTTTTCGTAGTTAAGAAGCCACGAGTCGGAAGAAGTACCAGGTTGAGAATGTAGGTATGTACTGGTGTCCTTTTTGGTACCGGAACTGATCTGTCTGTAAACAACCGTTTCATTACAGAGACGAAAACTTATACGATAGATCCAACCAGTATTGAAAAGAAGGTTCCTCATTCGTAGGAAATTAAAGTACCGACGTTAGTGTTAGCCGTCACTAAAACCTCGGGTTTTTTTATTTCAGACTGTGACAAAAGTGACAAAGGGGTAGATAAAGGATACTTCACTACCCTGGTCTACGGTACTAGAAGCAAAAACCTAACAACTCGAAATTCGGTTGAAAAAGTGAGAGGAGAAAGTGAAAGTAGTTCTCCGAAAAATCGAGGAGAAGTGAAAGACGGTATTCCCACCACAGTAGACGTATAGACTTCAATAACTATAAAGAGGACCGTCAGAACTTAGGTCGAACACAAAGAAGGTCAGGTCTCAAAGAGTACTACATGAGACGTATATTCACTTTATTCGTCCCACTGTTATATGTCGGAACTGCATGAGGAAAAGGATAAACCTTGATCACACAACAAGGTACAGGTCAAGATTGACAACGAAGGACTGGACGTATACCTAAAGAGTTCTCCGTCCAGTCCACCGGATCATAAGGGTAGAGAAAGTCTTAAAAGTCAAATAACACTAGGTGAGTCAGTTTCCGAGACCGTATCAGTTATTTCGTCTTTATCTCCAAAAAGACCTTGAGAGAACGAAAAAGGCACTAGGTCGCCTACAACCGTTAAACTAGAGACCAAGGAACGGAAAAGATTTTGGTCGAACTTGTAGTCCTTCAAGTGTCAAGTACATAACGACTTCGCACCGAAAGTCTTAAAATTCGTAATGAAATGATCGTACACTTTACTCACGTTAACACACCATCAAACTCGTAAGAAACCGTAACGGAAAGAAACCCTAACCTTACTTTTGACTGGGAAAGGTCCGGACACCGGTGACGACTCAAAAGGTGTAAACAACCGTATAACTCACGTCGTGCAAGTGTCGTAGTAGAAAGTCCTAAACTTTATCGAGGTGACCTTAAGGTAGTGGAGGTGATCGAAACGAGTATCTTTACGAAAGATTCCGGGTGAACTGAAGTGTAAGGTCCTACAGACCGAGATCTACTCACTAGTGTGGTAGCACTAATAGACCCAGTACTTCAGAAAAACATGTCAAGAAGACACATAAGAACGGTGGAGAAGAATTATAGAAGACGAAGACAATCCAGGTATGGTAAAGACAGAAAATAGCTCGGGTAAAAACGTACTTTACAAGGGAACCCTAGACATTAAAAGAACTACTCTAGAGATCATAAAGGGTAAGATAATAAAAGAGATAAAGAAACGTGACTAGTGACTTCTTCCGAAAGAATAGAGAAGAACGATAAGAAACCTTAAGACGTAAGTCTACAACTATAGAAAGGAAAATAGGAAACGAAAAACGAAGAGAAGAAAAGTGTCGATAAACATTCCGGAGGGGTCTGTCGGTAAAACGGAAAAACGTAAAGAAAAGGTATCCCTACCAGAACTAGGGACAGAGGACATGTCTAAGTACTTGGAGTAAGGTATCAAATAGTCCGTAAGATAGATAGTCTAGATCCGGGAATTTAGATAAAGAGTGAAGGTGACATATTAGGATTTCCTAATCTAAATCCAGTATGGACTTACCAGATCGTCAAAAGGTATGAAAGAAGTTAAAGTCAGACTTAAACCATTATTCCTCAAGTACTAGACTCGGTGTCAGTCGAGGACCAGAAGAAAGACAACTGACACATTTCGACTAGGTACAAACCGACGTTTCTTATATTAGTTAGACTAAAGTCACAACTGGAAGACCACTACAGGTACACATCTAAGACACTGGCCGTGTGATTCGTGCCCGTCGACGTTAGCCGCGTGATTCATACCCGTCGACGCTGGTCGCATGATTCGTACCCACTCTCTTCGATACGGTGCAGGCTCAAGTCCCCGTCTTCGGCCCTCCTGGGGTACGGGCTTCCCGCCGCCGGTTCTCCACAATGGGGTGCAGGCTCCGATCCGTCGGCGGTTCTCCTCGATGGGACGCAGGTTGCAGTCCCCGTCGCCGGTCCTCCTCGGTGCGGCGTGGGATCCGGTACCCGTAGCTATCCCTCCTTGTTGAGGTACGACCTCCGGTCACCGGCGCCGGTCCTCCTCGTTGGGGAACAGGTTCCTCGCCACCGACGTGCCCACGTCCTCCCGGATCTCCTTGATAGGGTGCAACTTCCAGTCCTTCCCAGCGTCACTCCTCTATGGGAAACGGGTCCATTCCTCGTCACCGACGTGAAACGACTTAGTCGTCACTTCTCTATGGGGTACGGGTTACATTTTCCGTGTGTTCATTCTACCATCCACAACGTTCTCCCGTAGTAACCCGTCTGTGTAACTTTGGTATGAGTGTCTTTTGATCAGTTAGATTAGTGTCATCCTGGTGTCGGAACGGATTGAGTCACTTTGATTCGGTACGAGTGCCCCGTTGGGTTCTGCCCGACCAGTACCACCTCTCCAGACTGTCTTACACCAGGTGACCTCTTCCCTTACCGTTTGGTGAAGTCATAAGAACGGAACTCTCGGGGTACTTGTCATACTTTTCCGTTTTACTATCCTATGGCTTTCACCTTGAGGAGTCCAGTCATCCACGGGTTGTGCGATGGTCTCTAGTCACCTCTTTATTGAGGTCTTTCTTACTTCCCTACCTCGGTTTCGTTTTTGTCATGGGTCGACACCTACACTGACTACTATCTTCGTTCCATACTACGACATTTCTTGTTATAACGTATCCTTGGACCTTACAGTCCAGGTACTTAGTTTCGTTTAACCTTCATCAGTTTGTTCTCTACCGTTCTCACTTACAGCTGTAAGATCCTTAGTCACTTTATTTTACCTGACCTTACCCACTTAAATTGAGTCTACTGGTAATATAGATAATGACGTCCGTCCTTACGGAGTCTTCTTTACCTCATCGTTAGTACCAGTTGTCTTCTCAGGCTTTACGTCATGAACCTACGTTAGAGTTTTTGCTGTTATACTAGAGACAATCAGAGGTTCCGTTTGGTAAGTTATAGTGCCATTAGGTTCAGATACGGGGTTGGTCATTGTGACTTCTTCGACTTCAACTTGTCAAGATACTTCTGGATGTTCTGGAAAATCTTGATTGTGGGAAAAGTAATATCCCCTGACCTTACGTTTTCATCCTTCAGTTCTTTGTGGACCTCATTATCCGTTTAAACCGGAACTTTGCGCCTTACTTCGTCCCGTTTCTGATTATCTCAAAATTCGTGTATATCTATTATCATTGTTTTTAATAACTTAATATATTCATAGTGGATAAAATAAGTCAAAAGGTACAAAGATTTTTATATTTTTCTTTCGAAGTGAATCTAAAAGAAATACAATGATTAAAAAATTTCTGATAAAATATTGTACTTCATTTGAAGTTGGGACTGACAATACACGTTGTTATTATTACTATTATATCATTGATTGTAACTAGATTTTACTTGACACCACTTTCGAATTTTTTATAATACAAGAAATTCGGAGTGTTAGTTCTAGATCCCACTCAACAATAAGTCAAGTCAAGTTAAGTCAACGAGTCAGTACAGGTTGAGAAACGTTGGGGTACCGGACGTCGTACGGTCCGGAGGGATAGGTAGTGGTTGAGGGTCTCAAATGAGTTTGTAAACAGGTAACTCAGTCACTACGGTAAGTTGGTAGAGTAGGAGACATAATAGGGTGTAATGTCCCCTCCTGTCACTCAGAACTTCTTCGATATTTTTGAAGACATTCGGTACTTGATCATCTGTCTCGACCTACGTTTGGAGACTGGTAGACTGAAGTATTTGGATAAGTGTTATTTGTATGATGTTACTAATTACTTATGTTTATTCTTTTAAAGTCTGTATTATAATCATTAAATGCTTCTTATGGACTCTTGTGTATAACATTTATATACCGTTAAGACTTTACCTTAAAATATAATTTAAACACGTATGAAACGGTTAATTCCAGGTAGATCAGTTCCGATACCAAAAAGGACGCCAGTACATACCTACACTCTCAGTCTGACACTTCCTCCGAGTCACGGTTTCTTAACTACGAAAGCTTGACACCACAACCTCTTCTGAGAACTCTCAGGGTACCTGACGTTCCTCTAGGTTGGTCAGGTAAGACTTCCTCTAGTTGGGACCCTAAAGAAACCTTTCTTACTACGACTTCGACTTTGAGGTCATGAAACGGGTGGAGTACCTTCTCAACTGAGTAACCTTCCTTGAGACTACGACCCTCCCTAACCCCCGTCCTCCCCTTCCTCTGCTGGTTCCTACTCTACAGACCTACCGTAGTGCCTGAGCTACCTGCACTCAGACTCACTTGAGACCCTCAACCACGACCTGTCCCTCCGGACCAAACGACTCTAAGTACCCCAGTGTTTCTCAGTCTGTGTTGACTCGTTGACTTGACTTCACTTGATCCCTATCAGACTTGTTTTAAGAAACCTTTGGAGAAGGGTTTTAACTGGTCCTAGTGTCCAGTCCTAGTATGGTGGAGTGGACAGACAACTGTAATTTCTTCTGTAGTATTTCGGGTGAGTGGGTTGTTCTTTAATAGGATAACACTGAACTGTACAGGATAGGTCTTGACCGGACCTCAAAGAAAGGACCAATTCCTCTTCTTTGCTTACTTAAATCCTACTGGGGTTCTGATGTCCCAACGGAGACCCTAACCTCGACGTATATTATAAAGACAGGGAGGACACGAAGAGACCGGTTTCGGATGTCACTATTGACGAGTTTTAAGGAAGTTTAAGACGGTAAGACTAATAGGATCATTTGATAAGGAATCAAAAGTCCCTCGTTGAGAAGATCGTCTGTGTATTGACGAAGTCCGAGGGTTTAACGGTTAATCACATGACCTCTACTTTACATTATAGGACTTTCTTAATCACAAGGTTTCTTAGTTTTTCTACAAAGAATAAGTGGAACTCCCGACCGACCACCTTCAATGGACAGGTTCTTGGTCATATGGTGAAACTTTATACATAGGACTCTTATTTTTACCCAAGTGAGTAGAAAAAGATTTAGATATCGTCTGGATGTGTACTTTTCACTTTATTTGGTGTCATACAGACACTCTCTTTTACTGTAATAGACTTCCTTTGATTAACCTTTTCAAAATAAAAAGACTTTTTAGGGGACTTTTATTAGTAAATAGTTTACTTAAACACGGGACTCGACAATATATACTATGAAAGGTTTGTCCCTCGACAATTAAGTGACAGAATAGAAGGAATAAAAGAACTTCTCTAGAGAGTCAAGTCAAGTCAAGTACAGTCAGCGAGTCAGCACAGGCTGAGAAACACTAGGGTACTTAGTGTCGTGCAGTCCGGAGGGGCAGGTAGTGGTTGAGGGCCTCAAGTGAGTCTGAGTTCAGGTAACTCAGTCACTATGGTAGGTCGGTAGAGTAGGAGTCAGCAGGGGAAGAGGAGGACGGGGGTTAGGGAGGGTCGTAGTTTCAGAAAAGGTTACTCAGTTGAGAAGTGTACTCCACCGGTTTCATGACCTCAAAGTCGAAGTCGTAGTAAGGAAGGTTTCTTTAGGGTCCCGACTAGAGGAAGTCTTACCTGACCAACCTAGAGGAATGTCAGAAGGGGTAAGACAACAAAAGGAGATAAAGAAACGTAACTAACGACTCTTTCCGAAAGAATAGAGAGGAACAATAAGAAACCTTGAGACGTAAGTTTATCCATATAGAAAGGAAAAGACGAAACGAAAAGTGAAGGGTAGAAAGGTGTCGATATACATTCTGGAGGAGTCTGTCGGTAAAACGAAAATACGTAAAGAAAAAGTACCCCCATCAGAACTAAGGACAGAGGACCCGTCACAGTGTTTGGAGGTAGGTATCAAGAAGTCCGTCAGACAGATAGTCAAGATCAGGGAATTTAGGTAAAGAGTAAAAGTGACATATTAGTATTCCCTAAACTAAATCCAGTATGGACTTACTAGATCACCAAAAGAGGTGAAAGAAGTGAAAGTCAGACTTAAACCATTATTCCTCAAGTACTAGACTCGGTGTCAGTCGAGGGTCAGAACAAAAACGATTGACATATCTCGAAAAGTTAGAAACCGACGTTTCTTATATTAGTTAGACTAGAGCCACAACTGGTAGACCACTACAGGTATACATCTCAGAAGAGAACACAAAAACCTTCTCTCACAATACTGGTCACACAAGAGAACCGTCATGACACAATCGGAAAGGGGAGAAGTAAGACATAAGGTTCCGGTTTAAACGGACAATAAGGTCCACAAATAACTGAAGGATGAAAACGTAAGGTCAGGAGATATTACTTTTCCGGAACCCTGACTACTATCTTCGTTCTAAGTTACGACATTTCCCGTCATAACGTATCCTTGGACCATACAATCCTGGTACTTAGTTCCGTTAAACCTTCACCAGTTTGTCCTCTACTGTTCTAACTTGTAGTTGTAAGATCTTTAGTCACTTGATACTACCTGACCTTATCCACTTAAAAAACCCACAATCAAGATCTTCTAAAAGATCCAGATGTATCTCAACAAGTTGAAGTCAAAGAAGTCGTAATGACCTTCCCCGCATCTGAATTAAATGACACTATAACTTACCAAACGGAACCTTTACTTGTCTCTAGCAAGACAGCAAAAACTCTAACGTAGGTTCATGACGTAAAGTCTGACAAAACAAGTGATACTACCGATGAGGTAAAGAAGATTCCATAAGGACAGGTGTCATCATGTATATTATACAGTTGACTCAATTCAAGTAGGTAAGGTTAGGTAGAATCAAATGACTAAAGATCTTACAGTCACAAGTTAGAACAGTAGAGGACAAACTGGTGAAGGTTAAACGTAACTAAGTACCTGGATTGTAAGGTCCGAGGATACGTTATGACGAGAAATGTTGCAGTTTAGAACGAAGATCGTGGTGAGCGTAAGTGTTCCCCCATAACAAAAAGAAACCGAGGTAGGGAAGTAAGAAAGACCTCAATAAAGAGGTGACTAGAGGTCATCTTATAACCCGTAGATGACTGGACCCTCAAGTAGAAAGTTCCAGGATAGAAAAAACGGAAAAGTATTAGAAGTGCCCCTAGAGTTCCGTTCTTATGACTTCACCAAACGGTAAAGGAAGAGGTCACCTGGTATATTACAGTCTGGAGAGGTGGTACTGGGCAGGTAGAACCCACCGAGGTATACAGTACCGAATCAAAGTAACTCAATCTGTTCCGACACTAGTCTAACCGATCAACAGGCACTAACATAAAAGTCAGACAGACGGGGAACTAGGGTAGAGAGTCACGGATGACATAATCGACCCAAAGAGAATGGAACCTGTACCCCAGAGAAAAGTGACCACGAGGTCGTTTCACGTCGGTGACGAGGAATGGAGTCTGTACCCCGTTGAGGAGAGCCGACGACGGGGACTGGAACCCACGCTCCAGTTATTACTTGTCTTTACCATCCCTGGATTGTCTTCGTCTTCTATAATTCTTCTCCACTGTTCTTATGTGTCTTCTTGACATGTTTTTTATAGAAGGGTTGGGTCTATTAGTACTACCACTAATAGGACCTCTTGGTCTGTAGGACCTCACACTTCAGTTCACCTAGAATCCTTCGTGGTGATACTTGTTTCGATCACCTCCACTACCTTAAGGTCACGTCGATAAAGTTTAGGTTTTCTACTACGACACTTTCACAACGTGACTTATACGGTCGTTTATACCTTTTGAGTCGTCACCGGTGTTCTGATCTTTTCCAGTCAAAAGTAAGGTTAGGGTCACTTTCCGTTACGGTCTCTCACAAGTTTGATGGTGTATTAACGTGAGTAGAGTGTGTGATCATTTCATTACGAATTTTAAGAGGTTCGGTCAGAAGTCGTTATGTACTTGACACTTGAAGGTCTACAAGTTCAACCAAAATCTTTTCCGTCTCCTTGGTCTCTAGTTTAACGGTTGTAGGTGACCTAGTACCTTTTTCGTTGTACCTTTTTCTCAACGTCTTTTTGTAGATAAAGACGAAATGACTTATACGGTTTCGGAAACTAACACACCTAGTGTTATTTGACACTTTTAAGACTTTCTCTACCTACCCGTATCTTCTGGTGGACTGGACGGAAAACTCTTTCGACATACGTCCAGTCCTTCGTCATCAATCTTGATCTGTACCTTGTTGTCTGACGAAGGTTTATCCTTTTCTTCATGTAGTTCCGACATATTACAGTGGGACGAATAAATTGAATATACGTTCCATTTAATACTCTTTGCGACTCGACCTCCTTAGTGTTCGACCTTAGTTCTAACGACCCTCTTTATAGTTATTGGAGTCTATACTTCTACTGTGGTGGGAATACCGTCTTTCACTTATTCTTAATTTCTCGAAGAACTACTTTCACTTTCTCCTCTCACCTTTTCAACCGAATTTCGAGTTGTAATTCTTTTAATTCTAGTACCGTAGGTCAAGGTAGTGAAGTATTGTTTATCTACCTCTTTGTTACCGACTCAAATAAAAAGACCCGAGGTTTTAGTGACTTCTACAACTAACGTCGGTACTTTAATTTTCTGCGAATGAGTAACCTTCCTTTCAGTATTTGTTGGATCTGTCGTATAATTTTTCGTCTACGTAATGAAACGGTTGTTTCCAGGTAGATCAATTCCGATACCAAAAAGGACACCAGTACATACCTACACTCTCAATCTGATATTTCTTTCGACTCGTAAATTCTTGACTACGAAAACTTGACGCCACAACCTCTTCTGAGAACTCTCAGGGAACCTGACGTTCCTCTAGGTTCGTCAGGTAGGATTTCCTATAGTTAGGACCCACAAATAACCTTCCTGACTACAACTTCGACTTTGAGATTACAAAACCGGTGGGCTACACTTCTCAAATGAGTAACCTTTTCCGAGATTACGACCCTTTCTAACTCCCGTCCTCCTCTTCCCCTACTGTCTCCTACTCTACCAACCTACCGTAGTAACTGAGCTACCTGTACCCAAACCCACCTGAGGCCCTTAACCACTAACTGTCCCTCCGGACCGCACGACGTCAAGTACCCCAGTGTTTCTCAGCCTGTGCTGACTCACTGACTTGACTTGATAGAAGGATTTGAGTGAGTAGAAAAGGGAGTATACAATGAAAGAGAACTTAGAATTTTACTTTACACTCCGACATCCCCAAGACACATAGTGTGTTATGGACCGTGAAAACCCGGGCAGGTGACTGTGTGAACCCGAGGAGAGAACCTTACACCTTGGACGAGAACCCAAGTCAAGAGGGAGGATGAGAAGTAGTGGTAGTGAAGACGACTAGGGTCTGGATAGTGTGTGAATCTGTTTTTCCCGTAAATTTGAACTGAAGTTCCATTCGCTTAAAATTCCATGTTAATTGACGACAATTCCATGTACATTATAGACTCAACAACCGAATCAAACATTAAAAAATTCTGGGTGTCAATGAGTGTTAGTTCGAACAATCTTGAGTCCGGTATTTTCAGATAGTTTACTAAGGTGGTTTAACACGAACGGTTAGTAAACGTTCATCAATAATTCCTTATAGGTACACGACCGTGACCCCTAAGGTGACAGGGTTTCTCTCTCCATCTGAAAGAGAGGGTCTGTATATCTTACTTTATATCTACGTGTGATCATGTGTTTTACAGACACACCACAGAAGTTTCGGTGTACTCCCTTCACTCTGTCGTCTCGTGTGTCCCTCCCCGAGGGATGGGAAGAGAAGGATCTGGGTGGAAGACAACCGGGATCACTCACAATCGACTTGAACTAGTGGACGGTAGACCGTGTATGATTTACATGACTCCACGAACGGTACGGAGTCCTGATAGCCTTAGTGTGTTGTGCACAATGACATAAATTAGTAAGGTTGTTGCGTCATTTCGATCATAGTAAAGATATAACGGAAATTTTACTCTCTCGATACAGTTTTTTAAATGTCTTAATGGATTATTGGGTGTCAATTATTCACAATCTCTATTACAAAGTAGGACCCTTCGGGGAAAGGTCTTAGGTGTCGGATTTTTGAGGTGTTTGACATCTGATCTGGTGAAAATCCGATATCGGATAAAAAAGACAAGGAAATAGTACTTTCCTAAGAGGCTCGATAAGGTCAGTAGGTAGTTTACGTAGATAGCCAAATTGATTGTTTGTAACTAATCCACGAATGGTTCATATTCCGGGATACTCCAGTATTTTTATTTAAAGGATCTTTAAATTTCTATTCCAACTTTTTGTTTATTGAATCTTCCGTTCTACTTATGTTAAGGAGTCTCTATTATGGATTGATGGGGGTTGAGACCCCCTCGACATTCTTGTAAAAGAAAGACACAAATTAGAGGGAGTATGGACTTCTCCCTGGTCTCAATCGGTCCCTTTCCCAAAACTCGGTCTCTCTTTGTATATAGGACCCGAACTCGTCTCCCTCTCGAATCCTATCGGGACTTTTAGTCACTCTATTCCCGAACATCTCACAAGACACGACATTCTTCCACCCTTCAGTTCTACGTCCCAACTGTCCCTTTCATACACAGTACAGTACTTCCTACACTGGGAGGATGGGACTCGTCTGTTCCTCTGGGGTTCGTTAACTCCTTTAATTGGTTTTCTCACTTTTTAGTCTCGAGACAAAATCCTTCTTTTAAAACCGATATACCTATAGTGAAGATCAGAAAAATTATAGTGGTAGACTGGTTCAAGGGAGAGTTCAGACATCTTGAAGTAGTAACTAAGTTTATCAACGGAAACTCTTTTAGTAAAAGAGTCTCAAGACGTTATTTTCTTCAAACTAAAGAAAAGTGTTTGAGATAAAAAGGAAACCGAAGTGTTTCGTTTTCATTTTGTGTTTTTACTCATTTTACTCTTTTTACGATAAAACCTGCACTACTTACAGTCATAACGTAAATCACAACGAGAGGACCTTACAAAAAGAGAAATCCTTTTCTAATGATTTATCGATTATTTTGTATGTTTTTCAGTTTCGTATAATTAATTTGAGTCAAGTTAGTGGATTGTGGACGTATGTCAAGTTCGAAAATTACCATAATGTTGAAGTGGGATCTGGAAGATAGATCACATCTCGACTTCTTAACTACGAAAACTTGACACTATAACTTCTTCTGAACTCTCAGGGAACCTGACGTTTCTCCAGTTTGGTCAGTTAGGATTTCTTTTAGTCAGGACTTATAAGTAACCTTCCTGACTACGACTTTGAGATTGTGAAACCGGTGGACTATACTTCTCGACTGAGTAACCTTTTCTGGGACTATAACCCTTTCTAACTTCTGTATTCCTCTTCATCTGTCGTCTCCTACTCTACCAATCTATTGTAGTGGTTGAGTTACCTGCACTTAAACTAATTTGAGGTCCTCTATCACTTCGTGTCTCTTCGGACCATACGATGTCAGGTTCCCCAAGGTTTATCAGTCTGTACTGAATCGTTGGCTTGTTGTTGTCATGACTTTGTCTAATAAGAGGAGGTTGTACTCGGAATTCGACTCTGGTGACGGGGTCAGTTGTTGAACTGACGTGGAATTATTCTCTACAACTCGGTCTCAATGGGTCGATTCAAAGGGAGTATTACAAGGATTAGGTGTCTTTGAAATTCTATTAGTTACAAACAATAAAATTCAACAATTTAAACCCCAATTAAACATCACGTTTTTATCGATTATTTCTCAAACGGGACACCGTTATGTTTTGATTATATATGAATGGAGTCGGGAAGTCTGTTACTACAAGAATTCATAGACTACGGATTCGGACCTAACAAATAGTCCATTCTGGTTATCAAGACATTCTGATTGAGGTTTTATAGACTTAGTCTTTCCGACCTGTTAGTCTGAAATATGTTTTTACACGTAAGAACCACTATTGACGAATTTCTTTTCCCTAACACCGTCATTATCGTTGAACTATTAATATTATTATAGAATGTAAATATAGACCGAAATATGAAATGTCTCGTCAAAGTGTATTTTCTGGATAAACCAAGAGTTTTTATTAAGATACTTAAACTAGTGTTAAAATTTCTATTTATTTTACGTATAATTTTAAAATCTCTATTCGGGTTTGAGTGGGAGATTATTCACGATTTTGTCCGGAACTTCAAAGTAGAAGACTAATATATTAGGTGGGAGTGACACAGAGACCTCAAAAAGACTAAATTATATCTACTCCCGTCAGACACCAACATCTGAATCTTCTATTTAAGATTTGACGGTCTATAATGAACTATAGAATATTTAATGTTGATTTCGTAGAGACTATCACAAGACCAAATTGATTCACTTTTGTCTACTTTTAATTTACCAAGATATCGTATTGTTTTAATAGTCCGAAATAAGTGTCTAGTCTAGTAATAATCTACTCATGAAATAAAGTGATCGTTATCGGAACTACATTTTCTTTCTTTCGTTAAAGTGTAAGTCTTTGTAATACAAAAACAGAGACTGATATTTTAACCTCAACAGATTTCTATACTATTTTTATGGTAACGTAGAGGAAAGTAAAGAACCATGACGTCAGTAAGACTTTATAAGTCCCGAGGTCAAACGGTTTCTTAACTACGAAAACTTGACGTGACAACCTCTGCTGAGAACTGTCAGGGAACCTGACGTTCCTCTAGGTTGGTCGGGTAGGATTTCCTTTAGTCAAGACTCACAAGTAACCTTCCTGACTACGACTTTGACTTTGAGATTTTGAGACCGGTGGACTACGTTTCTTGACTGAGTGATCTTTTCTGGGACTACGACCCTTTCTAACTTCCGTCCTCCTCTTCCCCTTCTGTCTCCTACTCTACCAACCAACCGTAGTGGGTGAGCTACCTGGAATCAAACTCATTTGAGGTCCTCAATTGCTACCTGTCCCTCCGGACCACACGACGTCAGATACCCCAGCGTTTCTCAACCTGTACTGACTCGCTGACTTGACTGACGTAAACGGAGTTGAACGTCTTCCGGGACTTACATTCAAGGACATTTCTTTCTCATACGTCGTCTAATAGAGATAGTGTATGTAATTTTACATCGTAAAGTAAGAGTTCAATTTTATCTGGACTCTGTGACACAAAAACATATCCTTCCCTAACTTCTTGTGGGTTTCATATGTGGAGTCTTGTGTGTCTTCATAAAAGAGTTTGTTTTGGAAGATTTGAGGTAATTCAAAAAACCTGAGAGTCAGTAAAGTCCTCTGTTTATTCGTTTTTAAAGAATACAAACCAAGTGTAAAGTGTGGGTGGGTGGTCTTCGGAAAAATTTTACATAAAAAGTTTCTAAACAATTGTCATTAAAACTCCAACTCTACAATTAGACTAAAAATTAAAAATTCTACTATTTAGATGTTTTCAGTAAAAGTATTTTGTTTTTAACCATAAAGTTTAGAAATTCGAGAGTAAAAATTGAAAAAGTTTACTTTCTGGTCGTAAATAATTCCCAAAGTTTACAGATTACTTTTGGACTTTTAATCAACTTAATTCTACATCTATGAATATGTCATGATAATCACCTGTCTATGAATCATAAATTTTTGATTTCTGTAAACACATTTTTATATGCGACTTAAAAATTCTGTAGACACCTAGTAAGAAGAAATGAGTTTTAATTTTATAAAACAAACGTTGTAGTGTTAGAAAGGTCCCTTGTTTTAGACGATAGTATTCATGGTAATACTAAAGTTCACTCGTAATTTATGTACGGTGTTTATTTGAAAATAAAAAAATTTTTTTTTTTTCACAAATGTTTTCTTAAAGTGTCGTAAACTCTTTTATGGGTTGTAAAATGTAGAAAAAAAGGTTGTCTATAGGTTATATAAAATTTAAAGGTTTTCCATTATACATTATAGATCAATTTACTTATTGTAGTGAAATCGTAAAATTTTCCTTCTCGGAATTGAGAACTATCAGATTGTTTTAACAGTAAGAAAAAGTGTTGATTTTTATCTTTTGAGAAATTGAAAGTTCTTTTGTTTTTTTCTTTCTTTTTAGACAGAGAAACCTTTATAACTTCCCAGGGTGTGAATCGACTAACGACAAAACTTGTGTACCTAAACTAACTTAAAAAGAGGTATAGAAACAATTTGTATCTAATATAGTAATGGAAAGAAGTGAGAGAGGATAGTGAGAGTTCTGTTTCAGACTTAAAAAGAAGTACTATCCGTATATTCGTGGAAGTATGTAACTAGTTAGAGACCCAATCCTTCCAGGGGACCTCTTCCCTTACCGATAGTTGAGGTCATGAGACGAACCTCTTAAGGTACCTATCTCATCGGGACGTCCGGTGTCATGTTTCCTAACTCTTCTCAACCTGTCCTGACTTCGTTGAATCATACATATGTAACCGGGGACTTATAGATCATAGTAGAAAATGTTGATAGGAGAAAGAGGAGGTTAGGGAAAGGGAAAGGACTGAATGTCAAAAAACACACACAGAAAAAGAAATTATCGTTTGAAATATAGAAGTAATCAAAGATTTCGTAAATAATAAACTTTTTTTAACAAGAAAGGGACCGTAGTGAAGTCAGTGGACCTTTTTGATAAAGAACTAGCAGTCTGTTTTATACAATAAGGGAGAAATCTAAGTGGTTTCAAACAAGTTACTATCACAGATTAATTGAGTCAAAATTAATAAACAAAGAGATAAATTGATAGGGATGATCTTTCACGGAACTTCAGACACAGAAGTCCTGTATCGTATATCTTCTATATTTTTGAATACATTTCAAAGAGTTTGTCCTATTTATATTAATATCGATTGTAAGTCACTTGAGTAAAATACATGGTCCATACTAGTCGGAATAGGGTAAATTAACAGTTTCTTTTAAAAGTCCCATCTAATAATCTCAGGATAAAGGGTTCATTATTTTAATTACATACCGTTCTCCCAGTGTCGATTATTAATCCCTTCTTGAACTTGATCTAGGAGTCAGATAGACAGAACTCGGGTCCGAGAGTGACGACGTGACCTTCAGTGGTCTATTCACTCGTTCTAGAAAAAGTTGGGTGGAAGATCTCATTTCTTTTATTTTTGTTTTTATCGATTCATTTGAACTTTTGGAAACGTGCCGTTTTCTTTGTTATGTTTTTCTGTTGGGAGTCTTATTCTCTTTTATAAACGATTACTCCGTTGGCTGTTCCCTAATTAGAGGTCTTAAATGATTGTCGAGTACGTCGAGATGTATTTTTTTATTTGTTGAGTTAGTTTCCTCCCCCCCACCCCCTTCCTGTCCTCTAGATTTATTAGTAAAAAGGTTTCTTTTGTATGACTACTGGTTTTTCGTGTACGTTTCTACGAGTTGTAGTGATTAATATTCTCTTTATTTTTATTTTTGACGGTACTCCATAGTGGAGTGTGATAGTCTTACTGGTAAATAACAAACATCTGGTTTTTTAGATGTTTGTTATTTAAGACTTCTCCTACACCTCTTTTCCCTTGGAAGGATGTGACAACAACTCTTACATTTAACCATGTTGGTAATACCTCTTGTCATACCTCTAAGGAAATTTTTAATTTTTATCTTGATGGTACACTAGATCGTTAGAGTGAGGACCCGTATGTAGGTCTGTTTTGGTATCAATCTTTTCTGTACGTGGGTCACAAACAACGTCGTGAGAAATGTTATCGGTTCTGTACCTTCGTTGGATCCACAGATAGTTGTCTTAACTATTTCTTCAACACCATGTGTATATGTTACCTTAATGAGTCGGTATTTTTCTTACTTTATTACAGTAAACGTCGTCGTACCTACCTGAACTTCCACTAGTAGAATTCATTCAGTCTTCTCTTTCTGTTTATATTATACTATAGTGAATATGTATCGTAGATTATAAAATTTTACTACGTTTACCATGACTATTTGGTTAGACTTCCCGTCCTTATTTCTATGTCTTCATCTCTCGTCTGAACACCTGTGTCGTCCCTTTCCGCCCCCCCTCCCCACCCCCACCCCCCGCCCCCTGTTGGACTCTCTCATCGTGACTGCATATATGTGATGGTACACGTTTTATCTATCGACCATCCTTCGACGATATATTGTGTCCCTCGAGTCGGGTCACGAAGCACTACTGGATCTCTTAACCCTACCCTACTTATTCCCATCCACCCTCCGTCCAAGTTCTCTGTCCCCGATATACATATGAATACCGACTAAGTATAACAACATACCGTTTTTGTTTGTGTTATAATATTTCGTTAATAGGAGGTTAATCTTTATTAATTTACAATTTTTGAACGTCAAATTTTTTCCTCTTTATACCCCACTTCCGAATTTAGTCCTCGAACCATAATTGTATGTGTACGACGACGACGACGACGACGACAACGATTCGACAAAGTCAGCACAGACTGAGACACACTGGGGTCTCTGCCGTCGGGTGATCCGAGGGGGCAGGGACCCTAAGAGGTCCGTTCTTGTGACCTCACCCAACGGTAAAGGAAGAGGTTACGTACTTTCACTTTCACTTTCACTTCAGTGAGTCAGCACAGGTTGAGGATCGTTGGGGTACCTGACGTCGGGTGCCCCGGGGAGGTAGGTACCCTAAAACGTCCGTTCTCATAACCTCACCCAACGGTAACGGAAGAGGTGTATGTGTGTGATGATGTGATGATGTATACTTTATCTATTGGTCTGAAGGAACCACCAGGTCACCATTTCTTAGACGGACGGTTACGTCCCCTGGACCCAAACTAGGGACCAGACCCTTCTAAGATGTACGGTGGTCCGTTGATTCAGGTACACGGTGTTGATGACTTGGACCAGAGACCTCGCTGATGTGACGATTTTCTGTTTGGTGACGTTTTTCTTCGATCTCCTTAGGACGTGTCTCGTTGTTTCTAGGTCCCGTCGGATTTATTTATTTATTTATTTTAAATTTTTATTTCATCTACTAGTTTTTCCTGGATAACATATCGTATTCCTCGAGATGAATTATAAGACACTATTGGATATATCTTTTCTTAGACTCTTTCTTACTTATACACATATACATATTGACTTAGTTAAACAACATACGGACTTTGATTGTGTTGTGACATTTAGTTGATATTAGGTTATTTTAAAACTTTCCTTTTTTCTGTAGTAGACATCAAGTAAATGCTATTTTCACCAACGTACTTATAACATAATATTTTCATTGTTTTATTTGAAAAAGATTTGTACTCGTTAGGTTCAATTAATAAAGAAACTATTTAACTTTACTGGGTTTCCTCCGCCGTCCCTCGTTTTATCCTTGAGTCAATATTGGAACTAATCTCACTATGGATTTTGTCTGGATAGAAAGGAATTCATAACGGTCTTTTTTTAGTACGTAGTGTAATAAACGGTTGGAGTATTTTAAAAACCTATTTTGTGAATCAAGTAAAAGTACTGTGAAAAGTCTATAAGGTCAATTTATAAATCTAATTCTATTTACATTTGACATTAATGACAATAATAATAATCGTTATTATGATAAAACAGAATGTTATCTTTACAAATGATGAAATTGTCCTCAAACTATAGTCCCTAATGAAAAGATGTTAAGGTAAGTCCATTTACAAAGAGGATTTACTGAAAGTGTATCTGTTCGGAAAATATTTCAAGTTGTGTTTAAATACGTAGAGACTGTATATATTTGTCTGTGTTATCGATGGTAATCTTCTGTTGGGAGTTTGTAGTGAGTCTTTAAGGGACGTGTCTTTATAGGAAGTCTGTCTATTTACCGAAAACGTCTTAAAGAAAAGGTCGTCCTTTTGATGTCTTATATAAACCGAAGGAATACGAGTATCGTGGATTTACACTTCCTTTGGTGTGTGTGGCAGATGGGGTTTCCAAGAGTTCGTGCCAGAGATATTGACGTCGTGATCGTACCGGATTCTTGGACACTATTTACTTTTAAGAGTCCGGAGTGGTTCGGGATTAATCTTTGATCACTCACTTTAAGGAGAAGGACGTAGAATTGTTCGAGATGTCCATTTAGACTATATATAGTCACAAGGTCTTGGTAACTGAATGGGAATGTGAGCAACGGGTTCACTCCTTTGAACTCCGGAGTCCCAGACATTAACCGGTTCAAAAGGTCTAACTCTCTAGTACTAAAGAAAATGTTTCTAGTCTTTGGAGAGGATAGGGACTAAAGGGGAAGACCCTAAAGATATCCTGAGTTCGGGTCTTTCGGTGTTACACTTATTCAGTAACAACTAAAAGACCAATCGTCACGTCGATTTCGGACAAAGGATTTTACCTTCATTGTGGAGACTCAAAAAATAAGAGTCAATTCTGATCTGTCGACGAAGTGATTCTTAGGTCTCAAGACTATTAACACGGTATGTAGTTATTAGAGTATGTCAGGAAGTTTTATTCGGATAAAATTGAAGGGTTAACTTAGTCTCTTATTTCTGGTCTAAAGGGAAAGAACGTTGATAGAAATTTAAACATACATGAAGGTGAACTGTGTTGGGAAGATCTTCTGGTTATATGTTACCTCCATGTTCTGAAACTTGAAACCGTATGTACCCCAGAAGTTATACAACCTTGTCAAACCCTGAGGACCTAGAAACACGACAGACCAAGTTTGGGAGTGGACTAGACCTAAAGGTCCCGGTCATGTCAGTGCCGGAATAATGAGAAAGACCCACAAATAGTTTAGATTTTAATGAACTAGGAAAAAAGTCACTCCCTCAAAGAAGGAGAAACTCGTAGTTGTATGGTTTTAGAAGAGGTCACGAGGTGTTTCTAGGGGTGTATACGAGTCTTCATGTAAAGGTTATACATCTAGAGTTTCCTTCGTTTTAAATATATATGTATTATTAGACCAGGGGAGTGAAGTACCTTTTATCTACCCCTTTGTCACCTTTGTCACAGTCTGGAATAAAAAAAAAAAACCCCCCCCCCCCCACCGAGGTTTTAGTGACGTCTACCACTAACGTCGGTACTTTAATTTTCTGCGGATGAGGAACCTTCCTTTTAATGCTAGTTGGATCTGTCGTATAACTTTTCGTCTCTGTAATGAAACGGTTGTTTCCAGGTAGATCAGTTCCGATACCAAAACGGTCTCCAGTACATACCTATACTCTCAACCTGACACTCCTTCCGACTCGCGGTTTCTTAACGACGAAAACTTGACACTATAACCTCTTCTGAGAACTCTCAGGGAACCTGACGTTCCTCTAGGTTGGTCAGGTAAGATTTCCTCTAGTCAAGACCCACAAAAAGCCTTCCTCACTACGACTTCGAGTACACTTCCAGACTGAGTAACGTTTTCTGAGACTGCGACCCTCCCTAACCCCCGTCCTTCTCTTCCCCTGTCGTCTCCTACTCTACCAACCTACCGTAGTGGTTGAGTTACCTGCTCTCAAACTCAATTGAGACCCTCAATCACTACCTGTCCCTCCGGACCACACGACGTTAAGTACCCCAACGTTTCTCAGTTTGTACTGACTCGCTGACTTGACTTGACTTGACTTATTAAAATAAGTTCTTGTTCTCTTATATAAGAAGGTAAGAACTTTCTTTTATAAAGAAAGTCTTAGTCTTTAACATCGAGTTCAGGTTTCAAATGTACTTTGTCCCTGCAGACTATTCTTAACGGGATACGGTCAAAACAGGTCCAAACAGTTGACTTTATGAACACAGACACAAGTCCTTGAAGTGCAAATGAGTACCAGACTAATAAAGGATACAACCAGTCCGTAGATCCGAATATTATGTCATGAAGAATAAAAATTCTTCTACTCATAATGGTATTATTCCTACACACAAATCACAAGACACTACTATAATCACGAAGGTTTCCCGACTAGAAATAGAAGATTAAAGTTGGTAGACCACACAGGTATATAATTGATTTGAGAACGATTCAGAGGATTCCGATTATTTGTAAAGAAATAGGGGTCCTAAATAAACAAATATCATAAAATTTAATGATCTCTAGTATTTCTTATTAGGAAATAGAGGTAATAACGGTACTGGAAAGTCTTTCTTCTTGTGACATTATAAAAAATATCTTTCTTTTTTACGGAGACGACTTCGTAAAGTTCAGAAATACGGTCACAGACTGAGTATCAAAAGAGTTGTCGAACGACGAAAGGATTACTAGGAAAAAAGACAAAATAAAGGAGTTTAGGTAAATAAAAGTCCAGACTTTCTCGCACATGTGAAAGACAGAGAGGTATATGTAGTATGGGTAAAGGTCTCTAATTTATTATAGATTAGTGTCCAGTTTACTTTATTAAATCCTTTATGGCGGACAAACAGTCGTGAGTGGGTGAAAGGACTATCGAGTCAACCATTTCTTAGGTGGACGTTAAGCCCTTTGTACCTAAACTGGGGAACCAACCCTTCTAGAGGACCTCTTCCCTATCCGATATGTGAGGTCATAAGAACCCAAAGGGAACACCGAGTCGACCATTTCTTAGGCGGACGTTACGCCCTTTGGACTCAAACTAGGGACCCAACTCTTCTCGGAGACCTCTTCCCTTGTCAATGGGTTAGGTCATAAGACCGGACCTCTTGAGGTACCTGACATATCAGGTACCCCAACGTTTCTTATTCTGTCCTGACTCACTGAAAGTGAAGTGGATAGGTCGAGTCGGGAGTTAAGTCAAGTCAACTAGTCAGCACAGGCTGAGAAAACCTGGGGTAGTTACCGTCGTGCGGTCCGGAGGGACAGGTAGTGGTAGAGGACCTCAAGTGAGTCTGAGTGCAGGTAGCTCAGACACTACGGTAGGTCGGTAGAGTAGGAGACAGCAGGGGAAGAGGAGGACGGGGGTTAGGGAGGGTCGTAGTGTCAGAAAAGGTTACTCAGTTGAGAAGTGTACTCCACCGGTTTCATGACCTCACTTCGAAATCGTAGTAAGGAAGGTTTCTTTAGGGTCCTAACTAGAGGAAGTCTTACCTGACCAACCTAGAGGAACGTTAGGTTCCCTGAGAGTTCTCAGAAGAGGTTGTGGTGTCAAGTTTTCGTAGTTAAGAAGGCACGAGTCCGAAGAAGTATCAGGTTGACAGTGTAGGTATGTACTGGTGTCCTTTTTGGTATCGGAACTGATCTACCTGGAATCAGCCGTTTCATTACAGAGACGAAAACTTATACCATAGATCCAACCAGTATTGAAAAGAAGGTTCCTCATTCGCAGAAAATTAAAGTACCGACGTTAGTGGTAGACGTCACTAAAACCTCGTGTCTTTTTACTTCAGACTGTGACAAAGGTGACGAAGGGGTAGATAAAGGGTACTTCACTACCCTGGTCTACGGTACTAGAAGCAAAAGACTTACAACTCGAAATTCGGTTGAAAAAGCGAGAGGAGAAAGTGAAAGTAGTTCTCCGAAAAATCAAGGTGAAGTGAAAGACGGTATTACCACCACAGTAGACGTATAGACTCCAATAACTATAAAGAGGACCGTTAGAACTAAGGTCGAACACAAAGAAGGTCAGGTCGTAAAGAGTACTACATGAGACGTATATTCAATTTATTCGTCCCACTGTTATATGTCGGAACTACATGAGGAAAAGGATAAACCTTGGTCAGACAACAAGGTACAGGTCAAGATTGACAACGAAGGACTGGACGTATGTCTAAAGAGTTCTCCGTCCAGTCCACCAGACCATAAGGGTAGAGGAAGTCTTAAAAGGTGTCAAATAACACTAGGTGTGTCAGTTTCCAAAACCGTATCAGTTATTTCGTCTTTATCTACAATAAGACCTTGAGAGAACGAAAAAGGTACTAGGTCGCCTACAACCGTTAAACTAGAGACAAAGGAGACGGAAAAGATTTTGGTCGAACTTGTAGTCCCTCAAGTACCAAGTGCATAACGACTTCAGACCGAACCTCTTAAAATTCGTAATGAAATGATCGTACACTCTACTCACGTTAACGCACCATCAAACTCGTAAGAAACCGTAACGGAAAGACGGCCCCAGGTCGGGGCCACCCAGGTCCCTTAAACTTTCACCCTTGCCGCAGCCACAGGAACCTTTTTATGTATAAATTAATGTCTATATATTTCTCTAATCTTTGCCTATCACATTATCCTTCTAATCACCTCTTTTTCTCCGACTTATTGAACCTAATGCACCTTATCGTAGGTACGAGGTCTACCCTTAAGTCGGTCTTTTTGTCCCTCGTTCTTTCTTTGCTGTACCCCCTTAGTCAGAAAGACCTTTGACTAGGCTAAAGAAATAAAACCCCAAACGAATATATGGAAAACAATGTGTATCCCTACTTATGTCTCAGTGCGTCCCCAGTCGACAGGACTGGAAATAGTTTTAGTCCACGAAATGTACTTACATATTTTTTTTCCAGAATCCCTATAATGTAGTAGAAGACCGGTACTCACTCTGGACGACTGTAAAATACTAGGAAAGAAAGACTATTGGTTTTTTGAATAAAAAAGGTTCCCACAAAAAAGAATTTGGTCCGTGGTGGGAGGTTTATTTGAACGTAAGGATATGTCACTCCCACATCACTCAATGTTAGTTCTTTCCTTAGATAAATTGGGTTCCAATTGTACTAATTAGAATTTCCAATTATGAATAAAGAGGATATACGAATTTCCAATTATGAATTAAGAAGGATATACGATCAATATAAGTAATATTCCCGTCCCTTATACCTCTAAATCGTCGTTTGTAGTCGGGTTGTTTATTTTTAGGAAAGTGGTTATAAGGGGAATTCTAGATAAATCAGAATTCTATCACTGTTTCAATGTAAAAATGTATCGTTCCTGTGTCACTAAATATTGTTTCATGTCACTAGATAATGTTTTCTCTTTTAAGTAAGTGAGTTTTTCAGATCATAACGATTGGAATTTTGATATAAAGGAAAAGATATAAGGTTTATGTAACTAAGTATATAAGGGTCCACGGATTCCTATACCTCCGGACCGCCGTTAGTAACTGAGTTGTTACTCTTTCCGGGATACGATTAATTCTGAAAGTTTTATGAGGTTTTGAGAGACACGACAAATACCAACTCTCCATCATTTGTTAGTTTACGGATCACCGTCCTCATACCTATTAGGACAGTGTGTTCGATCAGACAGTCGTCTCTCCAAACTGGACTTTGTGGGAACAGTGTGGGTCCCATCCCTTAATCGTCGTTAATAACCGTGTTGTTTACTTTTTGGGAAGTGGTTATATTAAGGATTGGTTGTGTGATATGATTATTAAAGGTTGAGGGGTTTTCTTAAACGGAAATCATTCAGATTTTGTAAAGTACGGAGAGTCCAACCCTCCGACATTTGTTAGTGTGCACCGGCCTGCTTGGATATGTCCGCCCGATCTATTGGAAGTCTCCTCAGGCATTCGACTTTGTGAGAACAGTGAGGGTCCTTAAAAATAACGGAACCTCGACGTGCAAATGAGGAAGAGGCTCACTTTGCCAATACGCCCTCTCGGGGGACATTTCAGTCTCCACATCCACTCTCGTATTTTGTCTGAGACCAAACCCCCATCTACGAGCCCTTGTCCCCCAAAGGACTCCGAACTAGTACGGAAACGTATACGGTTCGGAGGAAGGAGTACTGGAAACGGTACCCGCCTCAAGGAGTGCGACCGGGGACCGTGGAGAGAAACCTTAACCTTACTTTTGACTGGAAAAGGTCAGGACACCGGTGACGACTCAAAAGGTTTGAACGACCGTATAACTCACGTCGTGAAAGTGTCGTAGTAGAAAGTCCTAAACTTTATCGAGTTGACCTTAAGGTAGTGAAGGTGATCGAATCAAGTATCACTACGAAAAATTCCGGGTGAACTGAAGTGTAAGGTTCCTACAGACCGAGATCTAATCACTAGTGTAGTAGTACCAATAGACCCAGCACTTCTAGAAAAGACATGTCAAGAAGGTACATAAGAACGGTGGAGAAGAATTATAGAAGAAGAAGACAATCCAGGTATGGTAAAGACAGGAAATAGCTCAGGTAGAGACGTACTTTACAAGGGAACCATAGAGATTAAAAAATTCTCTAGAGATTAGAAAGGGTAAGACAACAAAAGGAGATAAAGAAACGTAACTAGTAACTTCTTCCGAGAGAATATAGAAGAACGATAAGAAACCTTGAGACGTAAGTCTACGAATATAGAAAGGAAAAGAGGAAACGAAAAACGGAGAGAAGAAACGAGACGGGAGTCTGTGGGTCTTTCCTTAGTTCACGTTCTGAAACGAAGGGTCTGGACATCAGTCAGTGTTCGAGTAAAGTGTCCTTGTCGTGTATCGTTAAGTAAGACCTCACGGTAAACAAGGGTGTCAAAATATGTGATAATTCCTTATTCTCACCGTCGGATATAAAAGTACGTGTCACTTGAATGAGTATGTTACTCCCCAACAGTAACAAATAAAACAATTTTCAATAACTATCGTATCCTTCGTTCTGTTAATTCTTTTTCGGAGTCTGGTTACATCTGATCCGATCTAAATCTTTTATATGGTAGGAAATCAGTATCATACACCTAAAAACATAAACAAACAAGTACATATCCTTTTTGTGATAAAGATGAGATGAATATGTGTTATGAAAACTGTGGTAAACACACCCGAAAAGGGGGTATGGTTCGTTAAGAGACTTTACGATCAACCCATAAAATATTAAATTAAGTTAAGACTACGATTGACCTTAACTGTATCTGGAGTGTTCAATTTCTGAGAATTCTGTCGGGAGGTGAATCTACGTTTAACGTCCGTTATTCCAATGTGTGTTGAAGACGACTAAACCGATGTCTAGTCTTCAAGGATACAGGGGGAGGGATCTAAACTAGTAAACATTTTTGTCAAGTGTTTTGACTCTCTTTGAATGTAAATGACCAAATGGTATATTAGTCCCATACTATTATATCTACTTGACGGTCTCTTCTGTGTCCTGTACTAGACCTTCTCAGAGTTCACGTCCTTGAATACAAGGAAACTTTAACCTTACCCAGTGAGAGGGTGGTGTATGTATGGAAGTGGTTTCTCCTTAGAAAGGTTGTGGTATAAAAACACTAAAAATATACTAGTTTGGTAGTATATTTGTACTATTTAGTAATTGAATTGGAAGGCGAGGAGAGGGGAAGGGTCTCCTACCCCACTACCTAGATTGTAAGGAGTCCAAGGATAGCAAGGAACCAGAAAGACCATTAGTCATGAGACCAATAGGACTTTGATGGATCCTTGGGTCCCTCTCAGTGGAGTAATCTTGTTTTCTGTAAAGATAGTGGAGTTCTTAAAGTTCCCTAAATTCTCGAGACAAAGTCTCTTTCCTCAGTTTTCGGTCTATTCTCTTGTTTTCTACTAGGATCACGAGAATAGTGAAACCTCTAATGTTCACAATCCTCAAGACACAGTCTTTGGTCTTCGTCTCTGGTTATGTCTATAAAACCGTATAGATATCCGGTTATTTTATCTATTAACACACCAGTCGGTGGGTCTCGGTCTGTAAACCTCTGACTTCAGTTTACACGGACTCCTTCGTGACGACAATTATACCCACATTGTCTTAAAGTAATCTTGATAAGTTTTGGGATTTCCTACTACGGTAGTTTCACAAAGCAAGTTATACAATCGTTTAGACTTTCTGGGTCGTCACCGGTGTTCTGATCTTTTCCAGTTAGGAATAGAGTTAAGGGTTCTTCCCATCATGATTTTTTACATGTCGAAAGAAACGTAACCTGTAGACGTAAATAGAGGGTACGATAGTATGGGAATAATATACTAATTTTTTTGACTCATGACTTCTTGACTACGAGAATTTGACACCACAACCTCTTTTGAGAACTCTCTGGGAACCTGATGTTCCTCAATGTTGGTCAGTTAGGATGTCCTTTAGTCAGGACTTATAAGTAACTTTTCTGACTACGACTTCAACTTCGAGGTTATGAAACCGGTGGACTACGTTTCTTGACTGAGTAACCTTTTCCGGGACTACGTCCCTTTCTACCTTCCGTCTTCTTCCCCTACTGTCTCCTACTTCACCAACCTACCGTAGTGACTGAGCTAGCTGCACTCAAACTCGTTCGAGACCCTCAACCACTACCTGTCCCTTCGAATCGTACGGTGTCAGGTACCCCAGTGTTTCTCAACCTGTACTGACTCGCTGACTTGACTTGGGTACGATCATGCCAGTACAAATTTTAGAACGTACGATCCAAAGTCGTAATACACTTGGTTCTTGAAAGTCTATAAGTTCGACCTAAATCTTTTCCTTCTCCTTGGTCTCTAGTTTAACGGTTGTAAACGACGTAGTATCTCTTTCCTTAAGGTTTTTTTAGATGGAGACAAAGAAACTAATGTGGTTTCGGAAACTACCACAGTTAGTATTATTTGACACCTTTCGAGAATTTCTTTACCCTTACGGTCTGGTAGAATTTACAGAAGACTCTTTAGACATATACCCAGTTCTTTGTTGTCAATCTTGGTACCTACCTTGTCGACCAACCAAGTCCTAACTCTTTCCTTATTCAGTCCCGACAGACGACACAAGGTTTGACTTTAATTCTATCCACCCTGTTTGTAGTTATTGGAGTCTATACTCCTTTCTTCGTTTACCGTCTTTCGTTTCTGTTTGATTTCTCGGAGAACTACTCTCACTTCCTCCTTCAATTTCTCGGTCGGATTTTAATTTTTTATTTTTTTGTTTTTGTTTTTTTGTTTGTCATTCTAGTACCGTAGGTCTGGGTAAAGAAGTACCGTTTATCTCTCTCTTTTCCACCTTTATCACTGTCTAAAGGAGAAGAACCCGAGATTATAGTGACACCTGGTATTGTAGGTACTTTAGCCTTTTTTTTTAAAGAAGAACGGTTCTTTCAATACTGTTTGAGTCTCTCACACGACTTTTCGTCTCTTTAATGAGACGATCGTTTACAGACATATTAGTTCCGATACCAGAAGGGTCACCAGCGTATATTAATACTCTCGATCTGAAGTTTCTTCCGTCTCGTGGCTTCTTAACTACGGAGGCTTGATACCACGACCTCTTCTGAGGACTCTCAGGGAACCTGTCGTACTTCTAGTTTGATCAGTTAGAATTCCCTTTAGTTGGGACTTATGAACAACCTTCCTGACCGTGACTTAAACTTTGAGGTTATAAAGTCAGTAGACTACGCTTGTTGACTAAGTAACCTTTTCAGGGATTATAACCCTTTCCAACTCCCGTCTTCCTCTTCTTCCGAAGTCTCCCACTCTACTGACCTACCGTAGTGACTACATTACCCGTACTTGAACCCGTTTTAAATCCTCTACCACTTCCTGTCTCTTCGGACCACACGACGTCAGGTATCCCAACGTCTCTCGGCCTATGTTGAACCGCTGATTTATTGTTGTAATATCTAGTGTATAAAAGATAATAAAGTCAAAGGAATAACCTTAAAAGTGTAAAAAGACTAGTTACTTCGAAGAGAAAACCTAAAGAAACAGAAAAAGACGTTATAAGGGTAACCGAGGGTAAAGACGTTTACCCAGACACCGGAAACGACCCAAAGGTGTAATTTTCGTCTAATTTCTTTACGAAATCTTACGGTGTAGTGAGTGTTTGTGTTATTTATAGTTCAAATGTTTTACTCTATAAGTAATACAATCTCAGAGAGTGAGACATATACTAAGAAAAGCAAGTAAACATTTATAAAAACTCCCAAATAATATACGGTAGGCGACCTGACTTGTGAACCCTTTTGTTACTTTATTGTTACCTTAGATGAAATGTGGACTAACCAATATAAATTTCTCACTTAATTTAAATTACAAAAGGTATAATAGAATTCTAACGACGAAATAATGATCTTTATTTATGGAAAGGTTTTCATTAGATAAAGATATTTATATTATTTAAAGATAGGTGGAAGTCTTTACTTACTACGGAGTTTTTAAGAGTAAAGGTTTTATTAGGGGTTTGGAGTTATTAAACTTGAAAATAATTTTCTTATAATGATCATAGAACCATTTTCCTTCTATACCGATATCTCCTATAGTAGAAGACATCTTTTCACAATCATAAACGACGGGGTTGAGAGATGAAGAAGTGAAACGAAAAAGAAGAGTCCCCGGAGTGACAAACGTCTTGTCATTTCCACGGAGTGTTTCGGGTGGTGGATTCGGAGGGTCGAGTCGAGGTGTATCTAGAAGGTGAAGGGGTGGTACTCAGTCCAATTATGTCCGACTTCACTCGACGAACGAGTCCAATCTTGTGTGGTAGACACGATTACTTCGTTATTGAATTGTACATCTAAAGAATGAGGAGAGTTTCTTAAATAAACATTAAATTTCAGTGTTAATGAATTCACTTTCTTAACAAGATCTACCCTTTAATTCGGAAGACAGTATAGTCGTCTACTATATAAAACCCTACCCCCTCCTAGAATGTTATAAGTTTATTCTAGTTGAAGACCTCGGGAGAGAAGGGGAGAAGTTAGAGACGTTAGAAATGTATTAGAGTTCAGGATTGGGGCGGTACCCGAAGACGGTTGGTGAAGTTTAGGACTTTAATATATAGTAAAACCCAGCCAAGGGATTGACTTACGAAGTAAGTAAGTAAGTAAGTTGTCTATAAATAACTGTTTAATCCTACACCATTCAAAACATTGTCCACGGTCTCTATGTCATTATACATGACGTTATTCATGATCTCTAAATTGTGAAATAATATACGGAAGTACTCGAAAGTCGTTTAATTCTGTTTTTTATTAATTCGGATACTTTTTAATGTCTCATTTTGGGATATTGTTTTTTTCAATTATTAACGTGAAATAAAACTTTAAATATAATATAAAGGTATTATCTTGATTCATCTGAATAATGTTAAAATGGGTATTTAATTTGTAATACTCTGGTCACCTTTCGACCGGTTTTACTATAAATTGAATTTATGACGTTCTTTGTTACATACATCTGACGACGGACCTTGTGTCAGGATACGGACCGTGTATCATTAGGTAGTATCGACGTTCACGACAAATTTTGATAACTAGGTTAAGAGTTTGAGATGTTGAAATATCTTTAAGGACTATTAGTAACAATCGAACTATCTACTAGTAGTTTCAGGCGTCATGTCGTCTTGAAATAGAAAGTTCATTTTTACTAGTCCTATTTAAAAGGTTCAAAATTAAGAAAATAATTAAATAAACTGTTTGAAATTTTGACGTACAGTCCGTAACCCTTATATTTGAACCAATCAATGTAGGGATGGGAGTTCCTAAAGTGTTAGATACTTATCAACTTCTCCTTAGTCAGTCAAGTCAAGTCAGGGAGTCAATACAGACTAAAAACACTGAGGTACTTATTCGTCGTGTGGTCCGGAGGGACAGTTAGTGGTTGAAGGCCTCAAGTGAGTCTGAGCGCAGGTAGTTCAGTCACTACGATAGGTCGGTAGAGTAGGAGACAACATGTGAAGAGGAGGACGGGGGTTAGGGAGGGTCGTAGTCTCAGAAAAGGTTACTCAGTTGAGAAGAGTACTCCACCGGTTTCATGTCCTCAAAGTCGAAATCGTAGTAAAGAAGGTTTCTTTAGGGTCCCGACTAGAGGAAGTCTTACCTGACCAACCTAGAGGAACGTCAGGTTTCCTGAGAGTTCTCAGAAGAGGTTGTGGTGTCAAGTTTTCGTAGTTAAGAAGCCACAACTCGGAAGAAGTGTCAGGTTGAGAGTGTAGGTATGTACTGGTTCCTTTTTGGTATCGCAACTGATCTGCCTGGCATCAGTCGTTTCATTATAGAGACGAAAACTTACACGATAGATCCAACCAGTATTGAAAATAAGGTTCCTCATTCGCAGAAAGTCAAAGTACCGACGCAGTGGTAAACGTCACTGAAACCTCGTGGTTTTTTACTTCAGACTGTGACAAAGGTGACAAAGGGGTAGATAAAAGGTGCTTCACTACCCTGGTCTACGGTACTAGAAGCAAAAGCCTTACAACTCGAAATTCGGTTCAAAAGCAAGAGGAGAAAGAGAAAGTAGTGCTCTGAAAACTCAAGGAGAAGTGAAAGACGGTATTCCCACCACAATAGACGTATAGACTCCAATAACTATAAAGAGGGCCGTTAGAACTAAGGTCGAACACAAAGAAGGTCAGGTCACAAAGAGTACTACATGAGACGTATCTTCAATTTATTCGTCCCACTGTTATATGTCGGAACTGCATGAGGAAAAGGATAAACCTTGGTCAGACAACAAGGTACAGGTCAAAATTGACAACGAAGGACTGGACGTATGTCCAAAGAGTTCTCCGTCCAGTCCACTAGACTATAAGGGTAGAGAGAGTCTTAAAAGGTGTCAAATAACTCTAGATGTGTCAGTTTCCGAGACCGTATCAGTTATTTCGTCTTTATCTACAAAAAAGACCTTGAGAGAACGAAAAAGGTACTAGGTCGTCTACAACCGTTAAACTAGAGACCAAGGAGACGGAAAAGATTTTGGTCGAACTTGTAGACCTTCAAGTGCCAAGTGCATAACGACTTCGGACCGAACCTCTTAAAATTCGTAATGAAAGGATCGTACACTCTACTCACGTTAACACGTCATCAAACTCGTAAGAAACCGTAACGGAAAGAAATCCTAACCTTACTTTTGACTGGTAAAGGTCACGACACCGGTGATTATTCAAAAGGTTTAAACGAACGTATAACTCACGTCGTGAAAGTGTCGTAGTAGAAAGTCCTGAATCTTATCGAGTTGACTTTAAGGTAGTGGAGGTGATCGAAACAAGCATCACTACGAAAGATTCCGGGTGAACTGAAGTGTAAGGTTCTACAGACCGAGATCTACTCACTAGTGTGGTAGCACTAATAGACCCAGGACTTCTATACAAAAAATGTCAAGACACATAAAACCGGTAGAAAAGAATTATAGAAGACGAAGACAATCCAGGTATGGTAAAGACAGGAACTAGCTCGGGTAAAAACGTACTTTACAAGGGAACCATAGAGAGTGAAAGAACTTCTCTAGAGATCAGAAAGGGTAAGACAAGAAAAGGAGATAAAGAAGCGTAACTAGCGACTTCTTCCGAGAGAATAGAGAAGAACGATAAGAGACCTTGAGGCGTAAGTCTACGAATATAAAAAGGATAAGAGGAAACGAAAAGGGGAGAGAAGAAAAGTGTCGATAAACATTCCGGAGGGGTCTGGTGGTAAAACGAAAAAACGTAAAGAAAAGGTACCCCTACCAGAACTAGGGACAGAGGACATGTTACAGTGCTTGGAGTAAGGTATCAAGTAGTCCGTAAGATAGACAGTGTAGATCAGGGAATTTAGATAAAGAGTGAAGGTGACATATTAGTATTCCCTAAACTATATCCAGTATGGACTTACAAGATTGCCAAAAGGGATGAAAGAAGTTAAATTCAAACTTAAACCATTATTACTCAAGTACTAGACTCGGTGTCAGTCGAGGACCAGAACAAAAACAACTGACATATCTCGAAGAGGTAGAAACCGACGTTTCTTATCTTAGTTAGACTAAAGCCACAACTGGTAGACCACTATAGGTACACATCTCAGAAGAGAACACAACAACCTTCTTCCACAAACGATACTGGTCACGTAAAAGAACCGTTTTGAGAATAATCAGAAATGGGACGAAGTAAAACGTAAGGTGCCGGTTTAAACGGACAATGAGGTCCACAAAGAACTGAAAGACGAAAACGTAATGTAAGGGGATATCACTTTTCCTATAAAAACCCCCCACAATCAAGATTATCTTGTCAAGTTGAAGTCGAAGAAGTCGCAATGACCAACCCCGTATCTTAACCTAATGGCACTATAACTTACCAAACAGAACCTCTGCTTGTCTCTAGTAAGACAGTAAAAATTCTAACGTAGGTTCATGACGTAAAGTCCGAGAAAACAACTGGTGCTACCGATGAGGTAAAGAAGACTCTCTAACGACGGACGTCATCATCTATATTACAAGTAGACTCAATTTAAGTGGGTAAGGTCAGGTAAAATCAAGTGACTAAGGATCTTACAACTGTAAGTGAGAACGGTAGAGAACAAACTGGTGAAGGTTAAACGGAACTAAGTACCTGGACTGTAAGGTCCAACGATAAGTTATAACGAAAAATGTCGTAACCTGTAACGAAGATAGTGGTCAGTGTAGGTGTCGACCCATAACAAAAACGAAACCGAGGTAGGGAAGTAAGAAGGACCTCAATAAAGAGGTGACTAGAGGTCATCGTATAACCCGTAGATGACTGGACCCCTTAGGGAGAAAGTCATAAGATAGTAAAACGGATAAGTATGACAAGTACCCCAAGAGGTCCGTTCTTATGATTTCACCAAACGGTAAGGAAAGAGGTCACCTAGTGTAAGACAGTTTGGAGAATTGGTATTGGGCGGGTAGAACGTAACGGGGTGCCCGTACCGAATCAAAGTAACTCAATCTGTTTTCCTTATGTCCCTTTGTTAAAGTCTTTGTCGTTAACATTTCGATCAACAGAAGACGTGCATGTATCTTTCTGTCTAACGGAGAATGACAAGAAGTAAGATTGTACATATGATAGTACATTCTTAACTTAGCGGTCAGATACAGACTGCGTCCTATGTCGTACGAACCCCGACCACGTACCCGTACTGGGTCTCTCTACAATACCCCTCCCTCCACCCTCCCCCCAAGTACAAACCCTTGCGTACATTCTTAATTTCTAAAATTTTAAATTTTTTATTATTTTTTATTTTTTTATTTTTTTTTTTTTTCTATTTTCTCAGTCAGAGTACACGTAAGATCTGTCTACATGATCATTTCCACGTCTTCTTACTCTTTTGGACAGTCTTTACACACACTTAACAAGTTTGTTTACAATTTTCATTTAGACCATAACTTTGATCTACGTTAATTCAACGGATATTTTTTATATTAATATCGGAGACTACTGACCTATTCACCCTTTACAGTCTAGTGTTTCGGAAGCGTACGATAAGAGTCTCTAAATAAAATTATCCCTTAAATTTTTACTTTTCTTTTTAGTTATTCGGACTAAAATTCCATTTTTATAAAATGGGGAAGATAAGAATTTTTAGTAGAAGTTTATTTTTCCTATGCTTTGTTTTGATGATGAAGTTACTTTGATCTTTTTTAAAGGTTACTTTGATCTTTGTATACATCTCAGTTTGATGTCATATACTTCTGACTTGAGTATCTCCTTACCGTCTATTTAACGTGTCGTCTCTTTGCAGTTTAGTTTGACGGTCGTCTCCTCATATAACTGTCCGACCAAATGGGACTCTTTGTGTTTACTAAAACTCCTCAACTATCCCGTGGTCTTCAGTCCCGCTCATCCTTTTTATAAATGTATAAATTTCAAAGATATTTTTCACATATTTTTGAAGGTTGACGGGTGTCTAAACCTGCAAGAGTGAGTTTCCCTTCTCTTTCCACACATGGGACTACTTACACTTTGTTTAATGATTGAGACCCTGGGGTGTGTATGTCTTATTCTTCCAACTTCGTTTCCGTATACGAGTACTTTTATACTTACTATCTGGTAGGGACGAGGAAAAACGACGGGTCGATGTCTTGGTTTAGTATGATGGTTTAATAAGAATAGGTTTATGGGTGTTCTTCTATTGACATTGTACGAGGACCTCCCGGGAAAAGATCTCTTCGATAGGAGGAACCTCTCTTATGAACGTCCAGAACTATTCCTTCAGGGGTCACTTCCTCGACCTCAGGACGGTAAGGTCTCGTTTCGATTGTAAAGTATGTTCTGAATGAGTTTATGAGTGTTGGAGAACAATACAAAAGTCAAAAATGAGAATGTATCCGTATCTGTGATTACTGTTCTCTAAAAACCTTTCGGAAGTTGCATTTTCTATTCTGTTTATTTGGTTGATAATATTTATTTTTCTTTATTTCCCTTTTGTTCGTACTTTTTATATCAGTTTGTATTATTTAACTATAAGAATACTTCTATGTCTCTCTCATCTATAATATAGAGGTTTTATTTTCGTTCTATGACACTTTCTTCCCGATGGGACCACCGAGTCACCATTTGTTAGACGGACGTTACGTTCTCTGGTGGACGTTTCGTCCTCTACGCCCAAACTAGAGACACAGTCCTTTAGGGGCCTCTGTTACCTAATTCTTTACCGTTTATTTACCGTGAGGCCATAAGACCGGACCCTTTAGGGTACCTGTCTCATCGGACCGTCCGACGTCAGGTACCCGTGTGTTCCAAGTCTGTGTTGAATCAATGATTTGGTGGTGACTACTACACTTGTTTTCCTTTCTCATCGACAATCTTTTTTATTTTTATTCTCTCACTTCTGGTTTTTAATTAAGACTAAGACTACCCTTTTCATCCACTTTACTTTGACCTCGGTTAATATGTCTCACTCCATTCGGTCTTTCTTTTTGTGGTTATGTCATATGATTGTGTATATATACCTTAAATCTTTCTACCATTCATTGCTATTGAGGCATACGCTCTGTCGTTTTCTTTGTGTCTACATATCTTGTCAGAAAACCTGTGACACCCTCTCCCTTTCCCACCCTACTAAACCCTCTTACTGTAACTTTGTACATATTATAGTATATTCTTTACTTAGTGGTCAGATCCAAGCTACGTCCTATGTCCTACGAACCCCGACCACGTGACCCTACTGGGTCTCCCTACCATACCCCTCCCTTCTCCTTCTCCCCAAGTCCTAACCCTTGTGCACATGTGGGCACCGTCTAAGTACAACTACATACCGTTTTGTTTATGTTATAACATTTTATTTTTTATTATTATTATTATTTTATTTTATTATTATTATTTTCTGTTTTTTTATAAAAACTTTTGTCTTTACCTATTTTTCCCCTTTTAGTCTTTTAATCCCGTAGATTGGTCCATGAGTTGTATGTGTTTATCGTCAAAGTCTTTCTTTTTCCTTCTTTACCACTATTCTTATTAAAAAGTATTAACTTTTCGTGTCAAGTGGTCTATTACCCTAATACACTCGTTTATTTTGACGATAACAAACCTTGGAGATTCAAAGTCTACTAAACAAAATATGGTCAAAAATTGACTATGTGGGTCGTCTCCAGTAAAAGATATGAGGTTGACGGACCTCCGACGGGTCTTGAAATCTAGATCTGACTCGTTGAATTTCTACTTTCTCGTCACTTCTTATGAAAAGTCAAACCAAAAGTGTTTATGGAATTAGAATCTTAAATAATAATAAAATTTAATACATAAAATACGTGAAAAATTATAGACAGAAAATGAGATATCTAACGTTCAAGGTACGTTATTCTTTAGAACGGAGAATAAAAGGGTATAAAAAATCGGGTACTTCACCCGTTTTACGGATTAGTAATGAAAAATTTACTTCATTACCTCATTGTTTAAAATTGTCTTTATCCAAGGTTCCAGTTATTACCTCTACCGTTAACGTGGGGTAAGGTCATGAGGTCATGAGGTCATGAGGTCTTTTAGGGTACCTGTCTCATCGACCCATCCAACGTCAGGTACCCCAGCGTTTCTCAGTCTGTCCTGACTCGATGAAGGGAAAGTGAAAAGTGAAAGTACGTAACCTCTTCCTTTACCGTTGGATGAGATCACGAGAACGGACCTCTTAGGGTCCCTGCCCCCTCGGACCACCCGAAGGTAGCTACCCCAGAGTGTCTCAGCCTGTGCTGACTTCGCTGAATTGTTATCGTTCCAGTTACTATCGTAGTTTGTGTCCCTTTCTGGTCCTTCATCTACTGATGTATCGTTAAAATCGTGTACCTGACTATATTCCCTATTTAGTTTAGTAGACACACAGAATGTGTATTGACATTGTTAAACAAGTTATACTTAAGTCGTTTTGTTTTGACACTGGAGACTGGATCTATTGTAAAATGAGGGATAGGAAAACCCTTTGACACACTTACGGAGACGTAAGTGTCTGTATAGTCGTCTCGTCATCAAGATTGAGAAGCTAGGTTCTGATAATAATTGAAAGTTTTTAATAATTCCTCGGGTTTCTTGAAAATAACTACACCTAAAATAGATATTTATAAGGAGTGAATAAAGTTTTTCTGAAAAATTTTATAAATTAAGAAATTTTTATTATTATCGAAAGAATAGGTAAACAGACGACTACCTGTAGATCCAACGAAGGTACAGGACCGATAATATTTGACACGACGTTACTTGTAACCCCATGTACACAGAGGTCGACACCATGTATATGTGTTACCTTATAATGAGTCGGTAATTTTTCTTATGTAAACTTAGTGAAAATTACTCCGTCTACTTTGACCTCGGATAATATGTCTCACTTCATTCGGTCTTTCTTTTTGTGGTTATGTCACCACCACCACCAAATCAGTGAGTCAGTACAGGCTGAGCACTGGGGTGTCGGTAGAGTGTGGGTACCCTCAGAGGTCCGTTCTCATGATATAATTGCGTATATATACCTTAAATCATTCTACCATTACTATTGGGACATACACTCTATCGTTTCCTCTGTGTCTACATATCTTGTCAGAAAACCTGAGACACCCTCTCCCTCTTCCACCCTAATAATCCCTCTTACCGTAACTTTGTACATATTATAGTGTACACTTTGTTTAGTGGTCGGGTCCAAGTTACGAGACCCGACCACGTGACCCTACTGGGTATCCCTACCATACCCCTCCCTCCACCCTCCCCCCCAGTCCTACCCCTTGTGCACATGTGGGCACCGTCTAAGTACAACTACGTATCGTTTTGGTTCTGGTATAACATTTCATTAACTGGAGATTAAATTTATTTATTTACTTATAATTTTTATTTCATTTTTTTAAAATTTTTCTTAATTTTTTTATTTTTATTATTATCGTTTGAACAAGGTACATTGTGTTCATCATATAAAAACGATCTTTTTGTGTAAGTTAAAAGGTTTGGTTTTTGAAATCACTCTTCTTACTTTGTAACATATTGTAAGAACGTTTCGAGAAAATTATAGACTGTGTTAGCTTCTCTTGACATAAGAGGAAGATATAAGTACGACAATATTATAGTATCTAGTACATCGAGGACCTTTTAGAGTGTTACATTAATACTGTCTTTTTTTTTAGTTTTCCCTTTTAGCGTCGAGTCATAATAATAATTTTATGAAAACTGGAACACTTAGGAGACTTTCCAATAGGTCGTGAACAGTCCATTTTCACTACTTTATAAAAGGGGATTTAAACCACCGTTAAAAATGTTGACTGGTCGTCCTACCGTCTTATCTTTCTATACTATAGTATAGAAGAATGTTTTTGTGGTTTTAGTGTTGTTTGACGAATTGTTGGTAGTTGTTGTTGTTGTTGTTTTAAAGACCTTGGATGGTTCTTTGTATGGAATATAGGTTTCTGTTTCTTTTTGGGTGTTACTCTACTATCCTTCTCGTGTTAGTGTTATTATAGTTTAGGTTATGGGTGTTTCACCCATGGTGTCTTCAAAACGTATCGTCACTTTTAGGACTCGGGACACAGTTAGAAGGGTCGGACCCCCGGATTGTTACCCGGACCTCGGGGGTCTCTTAGACCGAAACTTCCGGTTGTCACGAACTAACGTCCTTAAGGTGTTTTTATCCCCTTTGTCTTTGAGGGTAAGATTTTCCCGTGTGTGTTCAAGGGTACGTATGGTTCTAGGTCCCTTTTTCGTCACTGGAGTATTCTCTGACCGAGTCCGAATGGACGACCATAACCTCCCAGAGGAAATCTCCACCTCCACCGACACCGAGTAACATTCCTGTTTTTGTTACTATCACCGTCCAATCCACTTATGAGTAGTCAAACTTGGAAGGAAACAATAACAACAAGTCAGTGAGTCAACACAGACTAAGAAACTCTCCGAAGCATCTCCGACGATAAAAGAGGGACTCTGTATCACGGTGGGTTGTTGAACATCCGGGGTCACGACCCCACGGAGTCTGGCTTTTTGGTTATACCACCCTTGTGTCGAGGTGGGTACTCGTCTGTCCGACGAATTACAGAAGGACTTGTACCAAGACGGGTGGTCTTTCTGTTTTCGGTTAAGTTGGTGGTCACCCGTCCTTGATCTGGGAGGGTTGTTTTTCGTACGTGTTCGGAGAATCTTTTGGATTAGGTTGTCGCCCTTCCGTCTTTTCCTTTTTTTCTTGATGTTAGGACGTCGGATACATTACTTTTCACGTTAATGTTTATCTGTTTTACTTTAAGGTCTCCTTATACAAGGTCTATTTCCTTGTTCTATTTTGGGGTCTTGTCCATTTACTTTATTTCTGTCCGTTAGATGGGAGGGGGTGGGTGGTTTTTTTCTTAAATCTTATTACTATCTTTCTACTAGGTTTTTAGAGCCTTTTTATTACCTCCGTCGCTAACTCTTCTAATTTTTTTTTTTTTTTTAAATTGTTTCTGGACCTTCTTGATTTCTTATTCGTTAGTCTCTACTTCTTATGTTATTTACTTTACTTTGATAATTTCAACCAAATTTCATTAACGTCAAACCGTGACAACTTGAAAAGATAAACTGTAACCTTATGTAAGAATTTATTTACACCAATACGATATGTAGTAAAATTACGTATAAAGAGTGAAATATGAAAACGATTACTAAACGATGAACAACAAATAAAATATAAATAAAATCTGATCCCTTTACTACAATCTGTTTAAGGTCATTTACGTTCACTAAAATAACATACTCAAGTTTTACCCAACGTTTCTTTTTCTCTTTTGAGTGTTGTAACTGTTTCGTACACCGGGTCCTTGACAATTACTTGTATGTCACACTACTTCCGAATTTTTCAAAACGTTGCCTCTGCTCTCGGAACTTCTATTCTTCACGTCACCTTTCGGTATCCTTCAACTGTTACTGGTTAACTCTCCTAGTAGTTTTAACCAGGAGAATGTTGATGTATTCTTCAACGGTTTCTTGAGTCGTAACTGGTATGATGTCAGAGCCGTAAACTTCGTTTAACCTTTCCCCTTTTCCGAGTTATTTACTCACGAAATACTTGACTGGTTTTCAAAAATTTTTTTGTAGAAAACTTCACAGTAGAAGAGAATAAGACACGTTGTTTCCTGGTAAAGAGTTAACCTAACACTATACATTGTATTTCACTTAAAATGTACTGTTAGTCACTGTTGGTTGAGTGACCAACCTGGTTCTTCTTCGAAGTTTCGTGAAGGGTTTCGGTTTAAACATGTGATTTTTCCAGTACCAGTGACAAACCACCGGACAACGGTCAGATTAGGTGATTCTAAAGACTTTGGGTGACTTTTACAATGTAGACTCTACATACGAGTTGTTTAACTATTCTGTGTGGTTTTTGACCTTACGGATATCGGTCGTAACCAATTAACTTACCCGGGTTAAGATGAGGTGTTGTTACGGGGTGGTGTGTAGTGTGTTAGTTATGAAATTTTTAACTTTTTTTTAACCCGATGGTTCAAAACGGAGTAGGTAGTACAAGTGGACTGAAGAACGGTTGGTTATTGGTGAAGAAGTTCGTAGAGT
The DNA here is from genome assembly GCA_006410555.1 of Capra ibex. Taxonomy (NCBI): domain Eukaryota; kingdom Metazoa; phylum Chordata; class Mammalia; order Artiodactyla; family Bovidae; genus Capra; species Capra ibex. The sequence continues at coordinate 70,089,927 of SJYO01048061.1, read as the reverse complement.
TATTGAAAAACGTCCCTGTTGCGAAGCTGTCTGTCGTTCTCCGTCTTTTACGAAAGGTACTCAAGTAGTTTTGGACTTTGTCTAAAAATACGATGTCCTTATTTGTTTGAAAAAAAGAACAACCGTTTTACATAACTAACATTACCAAAGATAAGATTAAAATTTTCTGTATAAACTCGGATCAATAATATTACTACGTTTTAAGTATCAGTTTTTGTGTTAATGAAAAAGTTGTTGGATTTACGTGAGGTACCCCAGCGTTTCTCAACTTGTTCTGACTCACTGATTAAAACCCGAAGGCACCACGGAGTCTGTCATTTCTTAGACGGATGATACACCCTCTGGACTCAAACTAGGGACTTAGTCCTTCTACGGAACCTCTTCCTTTACCGTGGGGTGAGGTAACAAGAACGGACCTTTTATGGTACCTGTCTCCTCAGTACACTCGATGTCAGGTACCCTAACGTTCCTCAGTCTGTACTGACTCACTGATTTACGTGATCTTCTTCAGTTATCGTCTCGTTGACTCCATCTTCTTACTTATTCACTCGATCTTATGTTTTACCACCTTTAATGACGACGTCTTGTCTTATTTCTTACTTTTTATATTTCCGTCATATTCCCTGGAGTAATTTAATTGTTTTAATTTACGTGGTCACAACGTGATATCCCTAGGGTCTTCCTTTTTTATGAACTATTTTATAAACTTCTCTATTATCGACTTTTGAAGGGAGTTACGTTTTCCCTTTTCAATGGGTTCAGGTCTTTTATATCTCTCAGGGTCCGTCCTATTTGAGTTCCTTCTTGTACGACTCTATGCATTATTAGTTTGACTGTCTTTAATTTCTGTTACTTTTTTATAACTTTCGTTGTCCTTTTTAATTATTTATTGTATGTTCTCCTGAGGGTATTCGAATAATCGACTAAAAAGTCGTCTTTAAGACATCCGATCTACCCTCCGTGTACTATATGAATTTTCACCACTTTCCCTTCTTGGGTGGTGGTTCTTATGAGATGGGTCGTTCCGAGAGTAAGTCTAAGTTCCTTCTTTAGTTCTCGAAATGTCTGTTCGTTTTCAGTTCTCTTAAATCGTGAGGATCTGGTCAAAACGTTGTTTACGATTTTCTTGAAGATTTGATCTTTTCTCCGGTAATGATCTTTATTCTTTTAATTCTGACTTTTTTGAGTGGTTTTTTTTTTTTTTGTTTTGTTGAGTAGTCATGTCTTTTGTGCTACGTTTCAACCCTATAGTAAATATGTTTTAATACTATAGTTTTTGTTATTAGAACTCTTCTCTTATGTTTACGTCCTAAAACCTTTACGTTCACTTAACTTTAATTTTATGGTGGTTGAATTTTGTTAAAACAAATGTATATCTGACGATATAGTTCTTGTGTACTATTGGTGATTGGTTTTTAGATGTTATCTCTGTGTGCTTTTTTTCTTTTTCCTCAGGTTCGTGTTGTGATTTCAGTCAGTAGTTTAGTGTTCTCTTCTCTTGTTTCTTCCCTTCCTTTTTTTGTTGTTTTTGTTTGGGTTTTGTTCTTTTACCGTCGTCTTTATATGTATAGTTATTAATTAAATTTACTGTTATCCAATTTACGAGGTTTGTTTTCTGTGTCTGACTGACCTGCTTATGTTTTTGTTTTTAACATGTACACGGCACATGTTCTCTGGTTGGAGTCTATCTCCCTGTGTTTCACTCGTCTACCTTTTTTCCATAAGGTACGTTTAACTTTAGTTTTCTTTCTCCTTCATTGTGATGAGTATAGGTTGTTCTACCTGAAATATTCTTTCTGTTCTCTTTTCTTCTTGTGATACGTTAATGGTTCCCGAGTTAGGGGTTCTTCTTCTATTTTGTTAACATTTATATATATACGTGTGTTTTATCCTCATGGAGTTATATATTCCGTTTGTGTACGAAGGAATCCGTGGACCCTTATATAATTGTTTACATAAACCTTATATTTTTTCCTTTATATCATCAAAAACTACAATCGTTATGATCTGAAAAACTCAATTACCTAAAAGAGAAAACATTATCTAGTGACATGAAACAATATTTAGTGACACAGGAACGATACATTTTTACATTGAAATAGCGATAGAATTCAGATTTATCTAGTATTCCCCTCGTAACCACTTTCCTAAAAGTAAACAACCCGACTACAAACGACGATTTAGAGGTACAAGGGATGGGAATATTACTTATATTGATTGTATATCCTCTTTATTCATAATTGGAAATTCGTATATCCTCTTTATTCATAATTGGAATTCTCATTAGTACAATTGGAACCCAATTTATTTAAGGAAAGAACTAACATTGAGTGATGTGGGAGTGGGATATCCTTACGTTGAAATAAACCTACCACCAAGGACCAAATTCCTTTTTGTGGAAACCTTCTTTATTCAAAAAACCAATAGTCTTTCTTTCCTAGTATTTTAGGGATTCTGGAAAAATACATTTCGTGAACTAAAACTATTTCCAGTCCTGACGACTGGGGGTACACTGAGACATAAGTAGGGATATACATTGTTTTCCATATATTCGTTTTGGGTTTTATTTCTTTAACCTAGTCAAAGACCTTTCTGACTAAGGGAGTACAGGAAGAAAAGACGAGGGGATAAAAGACCGACTTAAGGGTAGACCACGTACCCATGGGTGGTTCGGATAATTAAAACGGACCCGAAGATTCTAGCCTGGCCCACCCCCCTCCCCCGGAGTCACGGAGGAGAGGAAGCCCTCTTACCCTTCTACGGACGTCGGATGCATCCACCACTAACCATAAGGTACACTTGGTTCAATAAGTCGGAGAAAAAGAGACGATTAGAAGATTAGCGAGAGATAGACATTAATTTATTCAATAAAGGTTTCAGCGGCTGAGGCAGGGGGGTGGAAGTTTAGTGGGACCTAGGTGGCCCCGACCTGGGGCCGTAGGTGATAATAACACAATGACTACGAAAGAGGAAAATAAATCACAAACGGAATATATAACTCCATGAGGATAAAACACACGTATATATATAAATGTTAACAAAATAGAAGAACCCCTAACTCGGGAACCATTAACGTATCACAAGAAGAAAAGAGAACATTATCAGAAAGAAAATTTCAGGTAGAACAACCTATACTCATCACAATGAAGGAGAAAGAAAACTAAAGTTAAACGTACCTTAATAAATTTCCATAGTAGTGGGTTCTGACTTTTTCTTTCTTTATCTCTTATACTTGTTTGGTTAATGATCATGACTTTAACTTTGACACTAATTTAGGAGGTTGTTTGTTTTGGGGGTAGGGTATACCGAAGTGTCCATTTAAGATAGTTTGTAAATCCCTTCCTAATTGTGTTAAAGAAGAGTTTGATGAGGTTTTTTCTTCCCTTCCTTTTTTGTGAAAGGTCGAGAAAGATACTCGGATGGGAGTAAAACTATGGTTTTAGCTTTTATAGTGTTTTTTTCTTTTACCGTCCGGTTATTGTGATTACTTGTATCTAGGTTTTCAGGAGTTGTTTTATGATCGTTAAACTTAGGTTGTTATGCAATTTACTCAGTATGTGATACTAGTTTACCCCAAATAGAGTTCCTATGTTCCTAAAAAGTTATAGGTGTTTAGTCAGTCACACTATGTAGTAGAGTTGTTTATCTTCTAAATTTTGTGATACTAGTAGAGTTATCCACCTCCTTTTCTAAAACTGTTTTAAATTGTGGTTTAAAAAAATACTAATTTTTTGACAGAGATCTATCACCCGTGTCCCCCCTGGGTTATTATATTATTTCCGGTACATATTGTTTGGACCCGAAGGGACCACCGAGTATACCATTTCTTAGACTCTCTAAGAAACGTCTAAGTCACGTCCTCTTGACCCTACCCTTCTAGGGGACCTCTTCCCTTACTGTGGGGTAAGGTCATAAGAACGGACCTCTTAAAGTGTCTGTCTACTCGGAACGTCCGATATCAGGTACCCCAAGGTTTCTCAGTCTGTGTTGACTCACTGGTCTGTGTGTTTGTGTGTATTATTTGGATATCGATTGAAGTATGACTCTTCACTTTTCGACTTTCGTAACGGAGATTGGAGTCCTTGTTCTGTTCCTACAGGTGAGAGTGATGATACAACAGTAAATAAGTTGTATCAAAACCTTCAGGATGAGTGTAGTTAGTCTCTTCTCTTTATTTTTCTTAGGTTTAACTTTTTCTTCATTTTGGTAGTGATAAACGTCTACTGTACTTTGAGATGTATCCTTTAACATTTATACGTTGGTCTCCTGATGATCTCGAGTAATTATTTAAGTCATCTCAACGTTCTATGTTTTAATTGTGTCTTTATCCAACGTAAAGATATGTCATTGTTACTTTCTAGTCTTTCTCTTTAATTCCTTTGTTAGAGTAAATGGTAACGTAGTTTTTCTTATTTTTTGGATCTTATTGATTTGTACAAGAACTTAACTTTGTTATTTATAACAGTTTTACCGATATGATGGGTTCCGTTAACTGTCTAAGTTACGTTAGGGATAGTTTAATGATTATCGTAAAAAGTGTCTTGATCTTGTTTTTTTTTTGAGTTTTAAAAATACCTTCGTTTTCTGGTGTTTATAGGTTTTGTTAGAACTCTTTCCTTTTGTCGATCCTCTTAGTCCGTAGGACCGAAGTTTTATATGGTGTCTCGATGTCAGTACTTTTGTCATAGCATGACCGTATTTTTTTGTCTTTATATCTAGTTACCTTGTTCTACCTTCCAGGTCTCTGTTGGATACGTGGATCAGATATTATTTGTTCTGTTCTTATATGTTACATCTTTTGTCACAGAAGTTATTCACCCTCGACCTTTTTGTCCTCTCGATGTACATCTTCTTACTTTAATATTGTGAGAGATTGTAGTGTGTGTTTTATTTCGATTTTTAGATAATATCCGGATTTAAATTTCCACCTATGATATATTGAGAATTCGTCTTGTGTCGTTCTAGAAAAAACTGGATAGAGGATTTAATTACTTTTATTTTTATTTGTTTACTCTGGACTAATTTGAATTTTTGAAAACGTGTCGTTTCCTTTGATATTTGTTCTGTTTTTATGTTTGGAATTTTACCCTCTTTTATAAATCTTTCCTTCGTTGACTGTTCCCTAATTAGAGATTTTATATGTTTTTCAAATACATCGAGTTATAGTTTTTGTTTGTTTGTTGAGTTACTCTTTGAACAGTCTTTTAGATTTGTCCCTAAGGAGGTTTCTTCTACATGTCTACGGGTTCTCCGTGTTCTTTTCTACGAGTTGTAGTGATTATAATCTCTTTACGTTTAGTTTTTATGTTACCCCATAGTACTGGAGTGTGGTCAGTCCTACCGGTAATAGTTTTATAGATGTTACTTACGACCTCTCCACACCTCCGTTCCCTTGGGAGGATGTGACCACTACCCTTACCAGTGACGATACCAGTGATATACCTTATCTTACCTCTAAGGGATTTATTTTAAATTTTTTTTTTTATCTCGATGGTATACTAGGTCGTTAAAGTGAGGATCAATATATAGGTCTCCTTTTACACCAAGTTTCCTACGTAAGTGGGTTCATCAGTGACGTCAAAACAAATGTTAATGGTTCTGTACCTTCGTTGGATTTAAAGGTAACTATCTAACTATCTACTTACCTATTCCTTATACGTTATATAAGGTACCTTATAATGAGCCGGTAGTTTTTGTTACTTTATTACGGTGAACGTCGTTGCACCTACCTGGACCTATAATGTTATGATTTACTTCATTCGGTCTGTCTCTTTCTATTTATAGTATACTATAAGGAATATATACCTTAGATTTTTATATATGATGTTTACTTGGAGAAATGTTTTACCTTTGTCTGAGTGTTTGAATCTCTTACTTAAGTACTGACGTTACCCCTTCCCACCCTCTCTCCCTGTAACCCTCAAACCCTGATTGGACATGTGTGTCGATATAACTTTTATCTTTTGGTTGTTTCTGGATGACATATCGTGTTCCTTACACCTGGTTATAAGACATTATTAGATTTACCTTTTTTTAACTTTTTTCATCTATGGACATATACACATTGACTTAGTGAAACCACATGTGAACTGTGATTGTGTTGAGACGATTAGTTGACACGAGGTTATATTTTATTTTTAATTATTTTTATTTCGACGACCATGTAAATTCTATTACGTTAATAATTCTTAGTATTTCTTCGGTTCTTTGTTTTACTTGACAACCAAAAGAATCAAGGTTTGTTTTATGGTGAGATTTTTGACAATATAATTTTTTCTTTTTTTTCTCTTCTTTTTGTTTTCTTTCTCTGATCTCTTCTTTTTTTTTTTTTTGAGACAATTATAATTATTCCGGTAACAATCGTTTTATTTAAACCTAAAGAATAACCTAATTAGTATATATTACACTTGACAAAAAGACAAGAAACCTCTTGACATATTTGAGTCATTACAAACTTAAGAGATGAATCTGAAGATTTTTGACTTTTGTTGAGATTTAAAACAGAAAGTTACATTAGTATTATAATGTTGATTGTTTATAATGTTGATTATATTATAATGTTTGATTGTTGATTTAAAAGAATTCAGAAAGTATAAAAAATTTCTTTATAAGTCACACCTGATAAGATAAATTGGGAGTTTTGATAATAGACTTCATCTATGATTGGAGTAATAGTAAAATATCTACTCTTCTGACTTTAGGTGACTCTAATTCATTATATAAATTACAGTATGTTGATCATTTTCTTGTTTAAAGTTCCGAAAGTCACTGATAAGGTATGGTGAAAGAATAAGTACCAACACTACTATAAAAGATAATCAAAAGTAAAGTTAACGTCAAAAGTAATATCGAAATTTACAGAAACCTGTAGATCAGAGTCTTTGAATAGAACGAAAGTTATTGAATGGTTACATTTTCACACATGGGGTGACGGGTAGAGGGTACCTTTGTCTGTAAATCTGGTGTCACGTAAGTGACGAGACGAAGTAAGGGTCTTTAAAGAAGATCTAGTAAAGATTTTAGTATGGTAGAGACGAGGTCGGTTACTATACCAGTAGGAGGTGGGGGAGGTAAACTTAACAAGTCGTAGTGACTTCTGTCTAACTTTTAGTCACTACTTCTTAGAAGGTTGTCGGTTGTAGTAGTTCCTAGACCCTGTTAGAACACCACAGAAATGAGAAATGTAAAAAAGAGAAGAAAAGTCTTTAAGACAGTCGTTGTTGAAAGATGTCTGGGGACACTGGATCTTTTATCGGAGAGATATTTGACACATCTTATCGTCCACACACGATCGTCGGTACCCTTTAAGTCTTCGCAGTCAATTTATAGGACTCACAACGACGGACTTGAACTTTTTAGTTAAGTCCAATATTTTTAAAGTCATTTAAAGGTGTTTAGGGACTTACAAGAGGAGTCAAGTACATCTCGTTTACATTACCAGGTGTCCTCTTTTCGTTCTTTTTTTATTACCTAGGGAGAGGAATTAACTCTCCACCGAGAACTTTGTCCATTACTATATTTCTAGGGTAAAGGAGGTATTAGGGGTAAAATTCCGTCGTTTTTATTCGTATTCGGTAGTATGAGGTCACAGTAGTGCCGGTTCAGTTTTACTTTAGTGACTAAGAATCTTTTCATGTTAAAAGGTTTTGACTTGGTCCTTCTTTATCTTTTAGAATTGTCTGGGTAGTGTTCGTGTCTTTAACTTTACCATTAGTCTTTAGAAGGTCGTTTGTTTTCGGGTCCAGGTCTGCCGAAGTGTCGACTTAAGATGGTTTTTAAAGCTCTTCTCGATTGTGGATAGGAGGAGTTTGAGAAGGTCTTTTAACGTCTCCTTCCATTTGAAGGTTTGAGTAAGATACTCCGGTGGTAGTGGGATTATGGTTTTGGACTGTTTCTACAGTGTTTTTTCCTTTTGATGTCCGGTTATAGTGACTACTTGTATCTACGTTTTTAAGAGTTGTTTTAAGATCGTTAGTCTTAGGTTGTTGTGTAATTTTTCTAGTATGTGGTACTGGTTCACCCGAAATAGGGTCCCTACGTTCCTAAGAAGTTATAGGCGTTTAGTTAGTTACATTAAGTGGTGTAATTGTTTAACTTTTTATTTTTGGTATACTAATAGAGTTATCTACGTCTCTTCCGGAAACTGTTTTAAGTTGTAGGTAAATACTATTTTTGAGAGGTCTTTCGTCCTTATCTTCCTTGTATGGAGTTGTATTATTTTCGATATATACTGTTTGGGTGTCGTTTGTAATAGGAGTTACCACTTTTTAACTTTCGTAAAGGGGATTTCAGTCCTTGTTCTGTTCCCACAGGTGAAAGTG